>RAQS01000062.1:0-69138 GCA_003698115.1 Aspergillus sp. HF37
TGTCCTGGCCCTATTTATATGTGGGAGCTGAAATGTGGGTGTAAAAAACCAGCAGTAAGAGCAGCCAACTAACAAATCGCATTAGCCTCTTGCAAGAAACCCAGTCTGTCCGAGAACCTACTGAAGGAAAATAACCGCAGTTATGGAGAGAGCGCAGAGTGAAGAACCTTCGCTGGTAAAGATCTTGATATCGCGCTTACATAAGCTCCACTTGTTTTGCGAGACTTCATCTCTTGTCTTTCTCTCTCGTCCATCTCCGACTTCCACCCGCCGCCATGTCTGTGAGTCCTCCGCGACGGCGCTCGTCGATTCCCTCCCACCGCGAATCTGCCAAAGAGCGGTCCAAGTCATTCTCGCGCTCCGTGTCCCCGCGCAGCGACTCCAGGGGACGGAGCGCGTCGCGCAGTCCCGCTGTCAAACGCGACGCCGGTCACCGCAATGGTTCGCAGTCTCGCAGTCGCAGCCGCAGTCCGAGTCGAACTCGCGGCGCCCGGCGATACAGAAGCAGGAGCAGGAGCCGGAGCCGAGGCAGAAGCTATACGCGGTCACCCAGTCCTAACGAAGGGGCACCAAGGAGCTCCAAAGTGCGTGCGCGACATCCTCTCGCCGTCCGGCAGTAATACTGACAGCTTCAATCCAGGTTGTCGTGGAAAAGTTAACCAAGAATGTCACCGACGCGCATCTCCACGAGATCTTCGGCCGCTTCGGGGATATCCAGCAACTTGACCTTCCCATGAACCGGGCCTGTAAGCTTCCCTCCTCCCTATTTTGCTATACCGATGCAGCAAATCTAACCAGCTGCATCAGTCATGACGAACCGAGGCACCGCCTACATACTCTACTACGACCCCGCCGACGCGGAAGCCGCCATTGCGCATATGCACGAAGCCCAACTCGACGGAGCCGTGCTGAACGTATCGATTGTTCTACCAAGACGCGCATTTTCGCACTCCCCGCCTGCGCCGCGCGGTCGGCGGCCTTCACTCGACCGTCCGAAATACGGCGGTGGTCGTCGCGGGTCGTATCCTCATCGTTCTCCTCCGCCGCCGAGACGATATGCCCGGAACCGGGCTTCCGAGAGACATGATGTGTACCGACCACGTTCTATTTCGCGTTCGCGTTCGCCGCGCCGTTCTCGGTCACTGTCAAGATCGCCTCCGCGAAGGCGGCCTAGTCCGCGTCGTCGTGGGCGTCGGAGTCCAAGCTATAGCAGCTATAGCAGGAGTCCGAGCTATAGCAGGAGCCGGAGCCGGAGCCGGAGCCGCGGCCGCTATAGCAGGGATTGACCACGCGTTTTTAATGACTCATGAGATCTTCAGGCGTCTATTGTATCATTAGAGGGAGAACAAAATCGCTTTGAAACAAATATAATATTCTTACTCATACAAGCAATCCACACACACTGTAAAACCACAAAACTCCGACATTGCCTAGAAGAAAGAACACCAGCCGATATACATAGCCGCCAGATTCTTCTTACTCGTCGCCTGCATGATCAACTCGTCCACATGACCGTCAACAGACAGCGGCACTGACTCGCCGGGCAGAAGACCCTGGAGCTTGTGCCGGACGTTCTCCAGCACGCCCGTCGGCGTCTCGGGCACACTGATATGGGTGCGGCGCTTCAACGTGTCAGCTATCCTGATATATGCAATATCAGGATACCCAGAACATACCTTTCGCCCGATAAAGTCTGTCGTTGGATCGTGCAGGAATGTTTCCAGCACAGTCATCAGGGCATCCTCGTTCTGGCGCAGGAGGCCAAGGCTGATTTCGCATGTCCTTCGGAAGGGTCCTAGTCACATAAAACTGTTAGCTAGTAGCCTTCCCACTGCTCGTTGGCTGGGACGAACGAACCGTTGTATCCGTAGGCGCCGAATGCATCCACCATATTATGCGTGAGGCGGAACGGGACCAGCTCCGGTTTGTCAAATGTCAGTCCCTAAGCCTGTTAGTCTGGTGTATACGCTTCGGAAAACACAAGCGAAACATACCTTGTCAAAGAGACAGTTGAAGTCTACATGCAGCACACCACCGGTGCCCTCTTCGAATAGGATGTTTTCGCCATGTCGGTCTCCCAGACTAGGGCAATGTTAGTATCACGGCGAGTATATCCAGGGCACAATATCGCATACCCTAGGACGTATCCAACCATCGACATAACAGCGGAAGACCGCGTGTACCGTAGTCTAGCCACAAACCATGACCCAGCCTCGGGGAACATTTCGACAAACCATTCGTGCAAGACCGGAGGAAACCTGGCGCTTCGTTAGTGTTGCCCGACGCACAGAAGGCGAGGCAGCATCGCTTACTTTGCCAGCACTTTGGTCGTGAACAGGGAGAGTTGCGAGATATCCGAGCACGCTTCGTTGAGGTAGTGCCTGATTTCGTTGTACTGGAGAAGTCAGCCAGGCAACACAGTGTACTAAATGCATGCATGCATACATTTGGCGTTATGCCCCTCTCCCGCAGGAGTTTTATAACAAGATCTCGCAGCGTCCTCAGATTGTCGACCCATTCAATCAGCCCACACTCCTCGTTCAGAGGGGTGACGGCATATGTTTTGATATCTTCTCAAATCAGCACTGTCTACGCAGGAGGCAGGCCACTTACACATGCGCCGCTTGCTTGCCTCAACGTCTCTCTTGAGAAACCTGTTGATCATGTTATTGAACTCCATGAGACGCTGGTCCTTGCGGAGGTCATCCTTCGGCTTGCACAGAATGTTGTAAACCCTGCCGTCCGAGCCCCGGATGCCGATTTTCCGCGGCTTCTGGAGCGAATTCAGAATCTGTGCCTCATCGATGACACCTGAGATGGTTAGATCACCTGTTGCATAGGAGTATTATAACATACCCTCTATGGTCGTGGGATCTCGAGGGAAAGCCCGGAACTCCTTCAAGTACTCGGGATCGTGACTGGCTGGGAGACTTGGAGTCAACATGGCCTGGAACGGCACCACGAGACGACACGGCGTCACTTTGTGGTTAAAACCGAGAGCCCGTCCCAGACTGACCCTGGATACTTTGTCTTCGACGCGCGCAGTGCATAGCCTGAGCAATTCCTCAGAAAGCTTCTGGCCTTGGTTGATCATCGCACGCATATCTGCTGCCGACGAGTCTGGCTTGGCCTTCCGGCTTACTTCCTGCTTGTCGTCAGCAATATAACACTAGTGCGTGCTGCAAACCTACCGAAACCTTGTGGAGACACTGGATTCCTCTGGATGCGCGGTCTTTTGATGAAGATTTGACCACAGCGAGGACTGTCCACAGTCCCTGCTGAGGAAAGGCGTTGACGGCCTTGGCCACAATTCTTGTCAATAGTTCGTACACAGCCGGATTCGGGTGGCAAATGCGAGCAACGACTTGAGGCAGTATCGTGAACAGCTATTGCAATTAGATTAGTACACCTTTCAAATACGGCCGCTATGTTCTTACCAAGACAGCTGGCATGCGGTTCAAGTATTTTCTCAGCTGCGAGTGCATATCCTCGAGACTCTTCTTGCGTTGATTCAGCGTGTGTTTCTGGAACTCCCTGGTGCAGTTAGCAACTGCCGATAGTAACCAGTCCTAGGTCCGTACTCATTGTCTCCCCTTTTCGGGTCAAATGGCTGACCAACGGTAGAAGCATGCTCCAGCCAAAGAGTCAATATCTTCGGCAACGACTGAGACACGTATTTGTTTCCGTGGTTCAGCGAACGGAGGTAGTTGTCGATGACAAGCTTGGACGCCTCACCACTCAAACTACCAACTGTCAATCGCAGCCCAGCTGGAGAACAACTAACTTACTATACTTGCGCCTCTTTTCCTAAGGGCTTGGCTTTCTCTGAGTCCAGGATCTTGTTGTAGTGCTTTCCTAGGTAGTAATGCGCTTTCTCCCACCTTGCGCGTGTCAGCTGTCTACCACCCGCCGTTCAACTTCATGACTTACCTGGTGTGAAGCTTGATCGCCTCTCGATATCTCTGAACGATGACATCCGACTGCGTTTGCCCAGCCCTATCCGTCCACTTGGCTAGCAGCAGATGCGCCTGGTTCCATTAGCCAACTACAAGAGAGCAACACGTTGAAGACACATACTCTCGCAGTGAGCAGATTCTGATTTTTCCCGTAATTTGAACCCAGCGACGCGGGCTCCGAGTGTTCGGACGAGATCGCGTTTGGCGCGAATTCATTGGCCGCGATCGCACCTTTCAGAGTCTGTATGGCCTTTCGGTGGTGACCATCTTTCCACAGAAGCCGCGCATACTCGATTGTAGATGACCGATCTTTCAGGCGCGCTGCATGGAGCATGGAGTGGTATGCCTGGCTTGTGAAATTGCCCTTTCGCGACAGGCGCGCACCGGTAAGCCAGGCAGCTGCTATATCAGAGTCCGTGAACTTTCCCCTGTTCCCTGTTAGCCGGGATCAAATAACTCTAACAGATGACTTACGATAGCTCCATTGTGGCTCTCCTTAGACCGAGGAGGTACTGTTTGTCAGAGAGGTAGCCCCCAAGCACATCCAAACGACGGCTCAGAGCGTTAGAGACCTCGGAACGGGAACTATGTCCCTGGTTCCCAGCATTACCAATGGATTCCATCTCTGTTAAGGCATGCAGCCTGAGGATGCTATCGTGGCATGACTGCAGCGATGTCACGGAATTGACAGCCAAGGACTTTGAAATGCCGAGCCGCAGATTGTCGATGCTTTCCTGAAAACCTGCTATATTTCCGTGGCGGAAAGCGTCGAAGGCTGAACCAACGCCTATATTAAAATCCGCTGTGTGTTGCTCGGAGCTAAGCTGAAGATAGCTGTGCAGGCTCTCCCATTTGCCTGTAGTCCAAGATGCTTCAACGGCGAACGGAAGGAACCTCGGGAGAGTAGAAGCAGTGCCTTTGAGAGTTTCGAATCGAGTGAGGATGGCATCTGAAAATTGTTAGCCAGATCACAATAGAAAACGCCAGGAAGAGTGGTATACCCTGTTGACCAGATTCCTTGAGACATGTGAGAAGATTACACAGCGCGACACTGTTATCAGGCTCCTTCTCGAGCTGCAATTCATACCAGCTCTGCGCAGTGGCCCATCTGCCTGCCTTGCGATGCTCAAGAACCTGCTGCTCGATATTAAGCACGGGCAAACGGCTTGAAATCCCCTCAATACCATCCGGCTCGTCTATCTGGCTATAAATCTCCTGAAGGCGCTGGTAAAGCGGTTCAAGGTTCGCGCCCTCCTGCTTCTGCGGCTCATTTTTGCGTTGTCGAATATACTGCTCCCAATGGAAAAGCGCCCTGGAGAACGACTTGCACTCAACAGCCCTCTTCGAAATAACCTCTGGCGGTATGGAGGTCAGGAGGCCTTCCACAGACTTGATCTGGAATGAGTATATGTCAAGAAGCACATCCTGGTGGCTCTCTTTGTTTGGCCGACTTGCGTGAGCTGCGTGGTTCCTCAGAGTATTAAGCTGCTTCTTTTTGCCCTGCAGCCATCTCGATAGGTAATCCAAGACCTCAAAGACACTCTACGAACCAAGTCAGCGCATGCAACCACCACCTATCTAACTAACTCACCTGGGTACAAAGCATTATATTCTCCCGAACATCATTACTGGTGTCAGAAAGAGGATACGACAGGATATTGGTCAACTCGTCCTGCAGAACCAACTTGTCTTCGTTCGTAGCGCCGACTATGTGGTTCAGCACTGCGAATGGCAGAAGAAACGATGCAATTGAGATGTCCTGGCCTTTGACAATTCGGCTGCAGACACTCAAGATAAGCTGCGCATTTTCACCGCTCCCCTTTTGCAGCAGATCTTGCACAAAGGTTCGGAGCCATTCTCCGTGTGTCATCCCCGCTGTAAACAGGGGATAGCTGCAACCCGAGTTGACAGCGGCGACGCTGACTGTGTACTTTGACGTCAGAAACGGAATCAAGATGTTGCGGACACCTTCCGGAAGTTCCAGCCAACGCCGATACTTCTCATCCTCTTGGGCATGGCTGGATCGCTGCGTGACGACTGAATCCAGATTGCAAACCCGGAGCAGGTTCTGCATGGCATACGCGAGGAATCCCTGGGCCCTGGTATTGGACGCTGACAAAAACGCCTCAACCAGAACAAACTGGAGGAAGAAAAGCACAAAGTCCAATGTTTCTTCCATGCGGTCAAAGTTCGAAAGAACAAGAATGTCCTTTTTGTCCTTGACAGAGTCCACCCGGTTCGGGTCCAAGCACCCGATGTGACCTAGACAGCGAGCTGACAGAAGGGCTATATTGTCTGAATTCGTATTGAACTTGACGCAACAATCAAGCAAAGAGCGCGCCAGCTGCGCAACAACGGGGTCCGGCTGTTCGCTGAGGACAGAATTATGTAGATACTCCTCGTGTTTAGCGAGGAAAGGCTCCAGCTCCGTCAAAGCCTGTTGAGCAACGGTAGCATTCTCGCTCTGACAGCGGCGGATGAAAGCCGAGAACTGGCTCCGAACGTCCATCTGCTGCTTCATGCCGTCGACCTCCGCCGTCAGTCCGACCAACTCGGGAATCGAGGATAAGGAAGGCATAGTGCTGAAGATCTCTCGCACCAACTCGCTGTGGGTTTCCAGAATGTACTCGACAAGTTCGTACGCGTATTTCCGGCTTTCCTCAGAGAACGTATTCCAGTGTCGAATCACAATGGACAAGGTCTGGTCGATCAGCGGCTCAACCTCCTCCTCTTGGAGGGAACTGATTAGTACGCCCCAAGCTGTGAACGCATGGTCAGTAAGCTCCTCGATCGCTAGCGCTGAACGCAGGCATGCGCATATCTAAACACATTAGCATCCCTTCCAATCCCGCTAGATGGACGACAAACCTGTGGTAACGCGCTGCTGACGTGACCGCTAGCAATCTTGATCATTTCACCGATTGCTATGATATTCCGTCTTTTTTCCGCTAAAGGCTGTCTTACTTGGAAGTCATTTATCGCATGGGCGAACTGGGTTATGATACCGAGAACATGCTCCTCGATGAAATGGCTCAGTAGATTTGCTTTCTTCGACGAACTCCCGTGGGATGACTTCCGTGGAATAAGAGCTGCAAGAAGGTGAAGAGCCCGGTGATACTTGGCCTAGCCAGCAGGCGAAGTCAGCCCAGGAAAGAAAGTGCAACATATCCGAAAGAGTACTCACGTTCGCTTGCTTGTCCTCCGAATCCCCAAGTCCTTTGAGTAGATCACAGGCGATGAGGATCGGCTCTATTCTAACGAGTTCCCCTAGGGTGCGACCTTTGAAAGCGGGATCGACTTCTGCCAGCAGTGACATGATCATGCCCTCTGGGTTGGACGAGGGTTGACACAGTAAGAAAGCAAGGATCGCTGCGAGGTTATTCTTCTCAGAGCAGATGTCAAACGGCGACTTGGCGTCATTGTAGGTAGTTCCAATCCTCACGATAATATCGCGTTTGCGGGTGAGAACCAAGTAGGGCAGAATGTAGATCTCGGTCAACCTGAGGAAATCATCTACCTTCATCCCAAGCAGATCACAGAGCTGTTCTGCCATGTATGGACGGCTCTGGAAGTTCTTGACAATCATGAAGGATAGACTCCTCCAAAATGGCCGGAACAAACCAGCAGGCATTACAGAAAGATCATGTGCAAGCCTCGAGAGCTAAACGAGTGTCGTCAGCACAATTGGAAGATAAGATGGCTGCTGAAACGGTAAGGTAGAAATGCTGAAGGCGCGTGCACATACCTCAGTGTATGCAATCGCAGAAACAAATGGATTGGGATGGCCCAGATACTCCAACAGACGGAGGAGAACCAGATTCATCTCGTCATCGCCAGAGAGTCTGGTGCGACCATCAGCACATGTCTTGTCTGGAAGACGATAAACGAACCTTGCAAGTCGACACAACATCAGTATACAAGTCTCATGCAACGGCATCTCTTTCTTTTCCGAAAGGCTTTTCAACCATTCGAGGATGACAACGAAGTTGCTCCGACGAATGTCTGGATCTAGGCTCTTGCGGACAAAAGCCACCACTGAATGCCTTCTGGACGTTAGCATCTGGGCACTATAAATAAGACCGATTTCATACCCGGTGACGATTCGCAGCTCCCTGATCGAGCTCCGAAGAGAGTGCAGACAGAACTCGCCAAAGTCGGACGAAGCAAGTTGCATCTGACTGGAGCTCGGGGCGTGCACCAAAGTCCTTCGCAATGCCGCCATTGCCGTTATCCTGACAGACGGAGCACGCGTTAGCCTAGGCAGCATGTACGAAAAGGCCTTCCAAAGGTTATCGAAGCCATTCAGCTGTCCACTGAAACCAAAGTCGGTTGTATGGTCTTCGTGGTCGCAGACATGGCAGAGTAGCATGTCTTTAGACACACCGGCAGACAGCCTGTTCGACAAAGCCCCGGCCATGGCGCATGAGATCCTGCCTACAGAGCTCAGCAGCTCACACTTTTCGTCGTCAGAGAGACCTGTGAATGATTGGCTTTTCATGTTTAGCATAGCTATTGCAGTGTGTGAATAGTATGACTTACGAGATGGCATTGCTCAGGTCTTCCAGGCTCTCGGTGTATTCAGCGCGGGCCAAACTAAATGAGTTAGCTATGGATTGCTGCAACAAACCGTGTCTTCCGACTTCAGGATGCATTCGCTGGACACGGCGACGCTTCGACGGCGGCATATCTTCGTCGCGCTCCAGACCTTGGTCTTTAACAGCAAGGCCTTGGGCATAGGTATCTATCTTGCAGGAACTACGGATTGGTTTCCGAGCGTTGGCATCCTCGAGCTGGTGGCCGGAGAGCGTGTCAAGGAGCTTTTGCATTGCGGTCTAATTCAAGGTTAGCCATGTATTCAAACTTGAGCACTGGATTACCACCTGGAGTTCTGACTCGAAGGTCTCAAAGGCGTGGCTTTTGTTTTTCATATACATGAGGGTCGGCAAGACAACATCCCCCAGGTGTCTGGCAAGAATCTTTGATCGTCGGGTCGTTTCCGCGAGGCTATCAAGAAGACGACTCAGCAAGAGTTGAGGAGCCGGCATTTGGCTTAGGGTGTCTAGAGCGAGGATTTCTGCTAGGATCTGCAGCCAGGTGCATGACAAGGAGCTTGGTAGAGATGATTCATGATTGTAAAATGGCTTTACACATTCCAGGAACTGAGAGCAAATCTGACTCTGGGCATCCATAGCTTCAGGTCCCATGTTACGGAGCACAGGCACGGCGACCTGCCACAAACGCTGACACCCGTTCAAAACCCAGGCCAGGTCCTGTCGCGCAACATGGGCCATGCCTGTCGTATGAAGCCATGCTTTGGAAATGGGGTTGAGGGAACCCAGCAATCGAAGAGTTGAGATTATGGCCTGGGGGAACGTCCCGAGTGAGACTTGCTTTCGAAAGAGCTCACGGGGCAGTCCCAGCCTGTCCAGGTCCTGGAGAAGCGTGCCCTTTGGCGATGGTATTGACGGTTTGGTGGCATTGAACCGCGTCGCGGGGACAGAAGCCTCAAGAGAAACCAGGATATCTAGAGCAAATTAGCCCAATCTTCTAGCTATAATAGGGGTCTACAAACCCAGTGTGCAAGCTCGCAGGAACATAGAGATGGAATGACAGAACGGCATTGACCGGCCCTGTCTCGACTGGGCATGCGTAATCGTCGAAACAGTGCCGAATACCGCATCCCGAACGCTTCCACTGTCCCAAGCACCAACCAACCCAAGCAGCCGCACCCCCAGCCAAGCAAACAGCGGCGCGTGCACGGTCTCTCCCAAGATGCCGGGGTCCAAGACCTGGGTCAAAGCCCAGGGAGCCTTCTCGGCGGCTGCCTGGACGATATCCAGACAGTCGAGAGTCTGGCCTTCCAAGTCCTCCCTCGACTGTCTCGCATCCCGGGAAGGATCCAGGCCGGCCTTCAGCACGATGCAGATCAGTTTGTTGACATCAGTGTCGCTATCGTCGAAATGGAGCTGGCTGTACCGTCCGTCGACGAGCTCCTGGCGCAGCTGCGAGAAGGTCTCTCGGGAGAGGCGCTGGGTCTGGTCGTGGGGGTCCAGTTGCGCGGCGAGGAGGGACGAGGCTGGCTCCGCTGCTTTCCAGCTAGCCATTTCCTGGGGCGGCGGAGTTCAGAGTCGCTGAATCTGCGGTTTCCATGCGCGGGACATGTCCTTGAATTTCTCGCTTAGGGCAATTTGACGTCGGGCGAGTGGTAGTAGTAGTTGTTGTAGTTGTAGTTGTAGTTGTTGAAGTAGAGAAATGGACCGCGATATGGAAGATACGGTAAAATACGTTATCAGCTCGGTAATACCGTTACCAGACCAGATTTCTTCAACACATATCCAAGAAATACCCTGGAGCACACTCTATCATATACTAGTTCTAGGTATGTCTCTGCCTGTATGCGAACGGTGTCTGACCCCAGCTGTAGAATCCGATATCCGCTGCATCATCGTCACTTCTACCAGCCTGACTGCGCTAGGTCACCAAATAGCAAATCGACATTGATTAATATAAACCATCCTCGCAACTACGATGCAGCAGGAAGGCTCAGGTGAATCAAAACATGTGGACTTCATGCAACAAGCTCTGCAGATGGTACCTCCGCCCCGGCCTATACCAGCCCATACTCACGCACTCACACCGACCAGGGCGAAGCAGCGCTCCAAACCGGCGAAACGCCCGTCGGCTGCGTACTGGTCTACGAGGGCCAGATAGTCGGGCGTGGGATGAATGACACGAACCGGTCGATGAACGTGAGCTCCCTGATACATACACACACACATATATATATATCCTTGCGTTATCTGTATTGACCTGCAAAGGGCACAAAACACGCCGAGTTCATCGCCATCGACGAGATGTTGCGCAGCCACCCGCGGTCCGCGCTGCGGTCGACAGATCTGTATGTAACGGTCGAGCCATGTGTGATGTGCGCGTCTGCGCTGCGGCAGTACCGGATACGCGCGGTATATTTTGGGTGTGGGAATGAGCGATTCGGCGGGACGGGGAGTATTCTGACAATGCATTCCGAGTACGGGACCTTCTTCTGCGTCGCTGATGGGCAAGACGTTGACTGACTGACTGCACTAGTTTCTCGGTTGACCCGCCGTACCCCGTGCATGGGGGACTATTCCGGGAGGACGCCATAATGCTGCTGCGGCGGTTTTATCTGCAGGAGAATAGCAAAGGTAATATATTTCATGGAGATGGATCAGCATTGCTAATCGCCATCAGCACCCAAACCGCGTCCGAAGAGAAACCGGGAGCTGAAGACGGAGGTTGACAACAAAGCCATAAAACTGGAGGAAACGCCCTAGGAGGCCGAGCACCGCAGCAATTCATCCAGAAATCAATTCCTACAGATATTTAACAACTAAGGAACAATCGCAAGGTACTCGCAGCCCAGCACTAGCTAGAACCGGCCTTCCCCAGCCGCTCCGCCTCAAGCTCCCTCTCGGCCTGTTGGTAGTATTTTGCGGCATCGACACCGTGCTAATCCAGGGTCAGCAACACAATTCGCGCCCTAGGACACAAAGCATACCTGGTCATGGTTGACGATATTGAACCACGGCAGCACATGGATGAACAGCTCGGAATAGCGCGAGTTTCTGGCCGCCACGCCCTGCAAGTACGCTGAGACGGCGGAGGTGCCGTACAGGGGGGCTCCGGTCTTCACTTTGTCGACCATCTCTCTCATATCCATGTCGGCCTCGCGCGCGTTCTCGGTGAATCCGTAAAACCGGTCTATGTCGTCCGTATAAGCAAGCACATTCCCCACAAGTTCATCGGAGGGGATACGGCAATTGACATACTGCAGGATCGCTGGTAGAGAATATGAATACCACCGACCATGCCAATGGCGGTAGCGAGGCGCATCATCGGCGGGAATCCGCCTCTGCCCACATGCGACGGGCTGACTCGCTCCATGACCCAGAAGGCCAGCGGGCCGACGGCGCCCAGGCCACCCGCAACGGCGTAATCGGAGGGTCTGGCGTAGCCGAAGACTCGCCTCAGGTGGCTGGTAAACTGTGAGTATTTCCCAATGGTTCAGCGGGGTGGCACGGGTGTCACGCACGGGTCGGAGTCGATAAGCTGCAGAGGGTTAGCCGGGGAGCCGGGGCACGGGTATGGAATTGGGGGCGGAATGACGCACAGGATAGTCTGTCTTAGCCCGCTTCGGGGGGACGAGCACGGTTCGGTGGTCACTGGCCATTGTGCGGGAGGGCAGCGAGGACTGTTGACGGAGGGAGCTGAACTCGTGCTGGAAGTTGGCGTCGGAGAAGAGAGAACCCGTATCTTAGGTAAGCATTCCGGATGCGGTTAGCATGTATCCTTGTACTGTAACAGTATTACTATCGTATTGTCTTATCACCAGTCTTATCAGTACGCGACGCGACTCTACTCAACTCCCCTCGGTCCGCGCATCGCATCCAGACCAACATCCAACAACCACCATGAGTGACGCAAACACAGGACCTGAAAATCCCCCCGCCGATGATGTCGGCGATCTGTTCGACTACGACGTTCCCCTGGACAATATCTTCCGACATGTCCCCGGACCAACAACTACCAACAACGCCAACACGAACACCAACACCAACGCCCAGAAACCCTCCGCCGATGGCTCCGGACTCGGTCTAGACGAAGAAATCAAGGTCACCAAAAGCCGGGCGCCTGTTGCAAAGCTCGACGAGAACCGGTAAGCCAACAACCCGGCCCTGCCTACACTCAATCAATCTCTCCTGCAGCATTCATTCTATCGTTCTATTACTTACTTTACGTACTAACCACGCGCAACGCATGACCAGTCTCCTTTCTCAAAACGGGATTCCGAAACTGCGACGGACAGCCAAATCCAAGCTGAAATTCAAGGGCAAAGGACACGAGGTTCGACCTCCTTCCCTTCCCCGGAAACCAACCAAGTCGAAATGGCTAACAATGCCTGCAACCACGAACAGTTCTCCGACGCCGCGCGCCTTCTAAATTTCTACCAGCTCTGGCTCGACGATTTGTACCCCCGCGCCAAGTTCGCGGACGGACTGGCCATGATCGAAAAACTGGGCCATTCCCGACGACTGCAGACCATGCGGAGAGAGTGGATAGACGAGGAGAGGCCGGGGCATCGGTTCGAGGACGACGAGCCTGGGCCTGCGCGGGAGGACGATCAGAGAACCGATCGGCCTCGGGGGGAAGCAGTGGCGGAGGTGAGCGGTAGTGGTGTTGTGGAGGGAGAGAGGTCTCAGAACCCCGACAAGGATCGTCCCTCGACAAGTGCAATTCCGGATCGTTCAATACCGCAGCAGCAGGCGCATAGGGGAGATGATGGCCAAGGGCTGTTCCTGTCAGATGATGAGGGTATTCCGCAGGAGGCGATGGAGCAGGATGATCCTGGGCAAGACGTTCCTGAGCATGATGAGCTGGATGATCTTCTGAAAGAGCAGGAGGAAGCGGCGTTTAATATAACATGACCAGGAGGGATACCAATGCTATACGAGTCCAAGACTATACGCAACAGGCAGGGTTTGACTTCAGATAGTTAATGCAATGGTAACGATCCATAAACCAGCTCGCAGAATTAACAACCAGAACGCCATCTAAAATACACGATAATCGATATCCACGACGAAGTAAAAGCAAGAGTTCAAACACCAGTCATCATCACACCACGCATTTACAAGTCAGCAGCCCCCGTAAAAACAGAAAACTGGCCACCAGCCCCAACCCAGTTCAGCTTCTTATCGCGCACAGCAGTATTCTCCACGATAGTCGCAACCTCGATATCATCCTGGGTGCCCTGGCCAGTCTGGTATGTCGCCGAGAAGCCCCAGGACCAGGGACGGCCGTCGGCGTCAATAGCAAGCGAGTGGTCCGAGCCAGCGGAAACAACGCTCGCATGGATTTCCGGCACGGGTGTAGGGTCGATTAGGATCCGCGCACGACCACGCTCGTCCTTAATGACTGCGTTATCGGAGAGAGAGTCGATCTTTAGACCAGACTGGGAGCCGTCTATGCGGCCCCAGACAAGGCAGTGTCCTTCGCTAGTGACGGCGAGGGAGTGGTGCGCACCACCGCTAATCTGGGTGATATTCTTCCCAGACAGAGAGTCAACGACGGTGGGATGGACGATAGCAGCTTCATTATCGCCGGCCTTTGCACGAATACCCGTCTCGCCGTAGCTGTTTAGACCCCAGGCGTAGGCCTTGCCGGACTCATGGACGGCAAAGGAATGGAAGGCGCCGCATCCGATATGTTTGATATTTTTAGGGAGACCAAACTCGCGCGGCTGGAGGCCGTTTAGCTTGTTACGCTCGATAATGCGACGACCTAACTGGTTCTGCTGGCCAGAGCCCCAGGAAAAGACCGCGCCTTTCTCGTTTAACGCGAGCACGTGGTTGTCTCCGCAGGCTAGGTGCTTGATCTTCTTCAGCGTCGGTATGAGAGTGGGCGCCGACTGCACTTTGGTGGTAGCGTCGAACCCCAGAATGCCGTCGTTACTCTGAATCATATTAGCTTGGGATATACTTGGCGATCAGAGGTGTCTTACCCTAAACGTCCCCCATCCGTAGACCAGGCCATCGTTCGTGAGAGCAAAGCTCGAACTGTCACCGGCCGCAACCTCCACAAAAACTGTGCTCTCGGGGAAAGCCCCAGAAGAAATGGCAGTCGGCGTCGATTCGCGAGGATTAAGGCCGGGATCATCTTCCTCAGACTCCGACTCGCTCTTGTTGTCGTCAATATCCTTGTAGCCACCTTCCCAGGTCGTATCCCGTCCCAGCGCGCCCTGGTCATTAACGCCCCAGGTAAGAATCTTGTTATCATGGGTAAGAGCGACGCAGTGCATGCCCCCAACGGCAACCTGGACGACGCCGACCTGACCAGCAGGCAGAAGGGGGTTCAGACGGGGGCGCTTGACATCAACCGAGGTTTTCGCCGGACCCAGGCCGAGTTCGCCGGAGCTGCCCTCGCCACAGACATAGACGTTCAGCTTGGTAGTCGGGGCCTGGTTGATGACAACCTTGGGCTTTGGCGCGGGAGGAGCTCGCGGCTTGGTGACCCTGGTTTTCTTGGGTTCGCGCGCTGGCTCTTCCTCCTCATCTGCGGCCTTGCGTTTCTTCGGGGCTGGGGTGGTAGTGCGCGCGGGCTTGGGCTTGGGCTCCTTCGCGGCGGACGCGCTGTTGGCAGTTCTCTTGCCAGTCGCTCCGGCTGTTTTCGCGGTGCTGGTCTTCGCAGCTGTGCTCGTCTTCGTGGAAGCTCCCTGGGTCGTCTCGGCCGTGGACCTCTTTGTCCTCGAGGTCGTGGCAGTGGTGGGCGGCTCGCGCGTGGCAGCGCGAGTACTTCTTCTCGGAGGCATTTGGAGAAGCGTTGATGAGTAGAAATCAGTTACGCAGAGCAAACAGAGGGTTAGAGTGGGAATCAGGAGTTGGAATCGAGAGAGTCAGGGGGAGAGTCAAAGGAAGTAAGTAAGAAGAGAAAGAAAAGAGAGAAAGAGGAAGAGAAAGAGCGCGAGTCGCATGTTTTGTTTGTGTTGCTGCCCGGACATGCGCTAACCTCTCTGGGACTAGCGCATTCACGACAATGAAAGAGCACAAGACTTGGCATCGTATGACTGTGACTAAGCTATGCATCCAGCAGCCCTAAGTCCCTATCGATTCCTCCTCAGGCACCTTGATCTTCCCGCACATAATGACATTCTGCCCCAGCGGCTGCCATCGCACATCACGAGGGCTGAGCGCTGCATTCGGTTTGCCCTGCTCATCCTGTCTGGACTCCGGGCTGACAGCCACGCCTCCCCGGCCAAGATACGTCGGGGCGACGGTCGTGATGATAGAGTCAATGAAGCCGGCGTACTCGGGATTGAGCAACTGGCTCAGCACAGTGCCGCCGCCCTCGACCATAACGCTCTTGATGCCTTCTGAGGCCAGCGCGCGGAGAATGGCCTCCCAGTGCAGCCGCCAGTTGCGGTTGTATTCGACGATGCGGAGGTAATCACCGCCGTGGCCCTTGAGCATCATCAGCTGCTCCGTCGGGATCTGCGCCCCCGGCGACACAACCACCCACGGCGCCTTGCCCTTCCCGTCGACGGCGGTGCGCAGCATGCGGCATTCGCGGTGGATGGGCCATCGCCCTGTCGGGTCGACCACCACCGGTCGAGGCTGCCACATGCGCCCCAGGCCGCCATACCCGCCAGCGCCGTCGAGCCTGCAGTTCAGCCCCGGGTTGTCGGCGAGGACGGTGCCGACGCCGACCAGGATCGCGTCATGGCGCGATCGTAGATAGTGTGTCATTAGCTTTGCCTCCGGGCCGGAGAGCACCGTCTGCATGCCCGGCTGCAGCGAGATCTTGGAGTCCATGGACGACGCATACGACAGCGTGACGTGCGGGAACTCCCCCTTTCGGTCATGTCTCGGGAGGTAATCTTCCAGGAAGCCTATTGGGAACTGCGGGAACGACAGCGTATCCGGGGACAGCGACGGGCCCGTATTTGACGCAGACTGTTTCGAGCCGTCGGCTTTCCTCTCGGCAGGACCACCGTTCGTCCTCACAATCCCAAACCCCTTCTGGTACTCATAACCCTCATGCGGCACAAGCCTGACGTCCGGGTTCTGCACACGCCATTTGGCAGACACATTACGCACATCAGTGACGGAGCAGAACCTCCCACCCGCCTCAGCCAGCCTATCGGGTTCCTCCTGGAGCTTGGTGTAGATAGACGAGGGCAGATAGCCCTTGCAAGCCTCCCTCCAGGCAAACTCCATCAGTCCGGAGTTGCGCTTCACCTTATCGATGTAGTCGAGGTCGTGGGAGTGCTCGGTGCTGCTTCCGGGGGTGCGCGCAATGGTGACGGTGGAGAAGGCGCCCTCGAAGCGGATGACCTTGATCTGAAAATTGCAGACGCCGCCCTCGCGCACGCGCTTCTTGCGCGGGCGTTTCCCCTCGGGCAGCGGGCGGTTGTCGGACGAGCGATGAGTCGGGCGCCGGAGCCGGCACATGTAGTAGTCCGTGGTGCAGTGGCCTTCCTTGCTGGCGTTCGAGCGCTGCTTCACCCAGACGTTGTCGACGAACGGCCAGTAGATCTCAAACTCGTCCAGGCCGATCTCAATCGGGTCCTTGCATTCGAACATCGTCTTGCGGACTCGGGCGAGGTTGGGCGGGTTGGCTAGGAGTTCGTGGGGTTCATCGCGGGGGTTGGGCTCTGGATTGCCGTTCTGTGTAGCGGGGGGGCCAGCGGCGTCCATATCGGCTTTTATCGTCTGCGACTCTAGCATCGAGCCTGAGCCGGATGTCGCCGGGACATCGTGGTCCATGCCTGGGTTGTCGACGAGCTGCGACAGGTTGCTGGGAGCAGAAGAAGAGAAGCGGCCGAGGCGGTCACCTGGTCTTGGCGGCGGCGGAAAAGACCCGCTTGTCCCAAAATAGTAAATAGGGCTAAATCCGACATGGTGGTGGTTGTGTTGATTGAACCGTGACGAGTCAAGTTTAACCTGGATTAGGTGGCCTAAGATGTCTACCCACGCTGAGCTATAAGACCTAACATGTTATATGACTCCCTTATCTCCTCCATAAGGCCCAAATAGAAGATCTCTCACGAGAGATCATACCCAGCACCGAGCTGGACATTTTATACTCTCTCTTCGACGTATCGGGACACCATACGAATTAGTAAAGCTAAACAGGAAATAGGAATTCACAGGTTCACATTATACACTGCAAAACGCCAGGTCTCTCTCAGTACGCTCCAATATCCGCCCCCGCGCGAGCAAGTGTCTCGTAAACCCTCGGAGGCAGCTTGTACTTCACCATGCCAGAGAACACCATCAGATCCTTGGCCATCACCAGCAGTTCCTCGGCTAGTCCCTGCTTGATCTCGTTCTCGTACACACCCGAGTTCAGGCGTTCCCGTTCACGTCCGATGCACGTAATGCTCCACATTATGACATGGCCGACGTTGCGCGAGACGATCGGGGGAAGGGACGAGAACGCTTGGGAGGCACTCCGAACGTAAGGGACGGAGCCCCGTGCCCGCAGCGGAAGAACGCCCAGGTCATTGATAGCCTGGGCTTCGTCAGTAGGGTTCGACAATGTGCGTTGGGTTACTCACATCAAGTGCAGAAGTCCATTTCCCGGTTTCGACTTCTGACTTGGCCTCTATCATCCGGACCAGCATCGCGCAGATGTCGCGGTTCAGTTGTCGGATCTGCTGGTAATACAGCGCATTGGTGTTGTAAAGTCCAATCATGTTCCTGGCCAGGTCGGCTGGGCCTTCTACGGATGTCAAGCTGAGACTGCTTCCAGGCTCTGGCAAGCCTCCCTGATCCTGGCCGTGTTCTGACTGCCCGACTCGTGGTCGCAAGGGCTGCAGCTTCGCGCCGGAGCTGCCCAGTTCAGTGCCGACGGCATCAGACAATGCCCGATTGATCGTCTCAATGACTCGGTCATAATCTTCGGCAAGGTGGTAAAGCAGGACGGCATCCGTGGTCAGGCCCTTGTCATCGGCCACTGCAGCGGCCTGCACCGTGATGGTCCTCAAGAAGTCTTCCTGGTCGACCAGTTTGATTAAGTTGAGCCGCTGCTCAATCACCCCCTTGATTCTAGTTCCGTCGGCCCGTATGTCACCGAGCAGCTTCGCGAAATCCCTCGTTTCCAGGATGAATTCTCGCAGGGCCTCGTGACACACGGAGGCTTGAGACTTGCCCAGGGCGCCTGGGAGGTCGGCGTTCAGGCAGAGAAGACAGAAGTAGTTGATCGCTGGCTCAACATAACCAAGGCGGAACTCTCTCGTGTATTGCGTGATGAGATATCCAAAATTGATCTGTGGATATTGCTTGACCGTGAATGACACTGGTTGCGTTAGTTGATGGTCAACACAAAAATAAAGGCGAGGAGCTGCTTACAGATGTCTTCACCCGATGTATAAAAGTCCGAAACACGTAGCAGGCCGTAGTAGGCGAGTGCAATGGCAAAGTGCACCGCGCTCACAGGCGCATACGAACTCAGATACGATACCGCCTGCTCGAACATTCCTCCCAATATCTGCAAGAGGAAGAAGCTTCCATAGCTGGCCGGCGCCTCCTGTCCCTTGCCAAAGACTCGCTGTCCAATCTCGGAGATGTCTGTCTGGATATCCTCGAGTCCAAATATATCACCGGCAATCTCCTCCGCGCGGTCGTCCTCTCTGGCCAGGCTGAACTGCAACCACATCCAATCCTCCACACTCTGGCCAACGCCTTCCAAGCGCCGACGCCCAAGGTCGCAGCGTCCAATGATCTTGTAGCATGCCATCCTATAGGGGTCCACGGTGTTGTCAGGCGCGTTGCGCGAACGCTGCTGATATTCGCCGTTGATCTTCTGCTGCAGATCCCTTGGTAGCCGTCGATTTTGGGCGAACGTCGTCATATACGTCACGAACTTGTGGTCCAGCGACCGGAACCCAGGGTCCTGGCTCACATACTCTGCCGCCTCGGTGACGAACCCACACCGAAGCAGGTAGAATATGAGAATCCAGCAGTAATCCTCGCCGACCAGCTGCAATTCCGTGCCGTCGGGTGCGAGGTCCTTTCTCGCCGCTCGGAGGCGAATGTATGCCCGAATTTTGTTGATCACCGACGGTATACCCCCTAGATTTGCCTCTCGCGAGTTTTTGGCAATCGCCGACTCAACCTGGCTGTAAAACGAGCGCTCCAGAAAAGACCTGGACCCCTCCACGATCCTCTTCCTCAGGTTGATTGCTTTGCGGGAATTCGGTGTCTCGTCGAGATAGTCATCAGAGAACTGGCGCTCCCTCACAGCACCAGGGTCTGATGGGCTCATGACGCTGTGGCTTTCTTGGACAATGCCCACCAGCGCTTGGTAGGCATCAAAGAGCTGCGGAGGAACCTGGTTTCATTAGCATTGTATACATTAAAGGCTGTGCGTCACTTACATCCCCACCGGCGCGCGTTTCCACCTCGGAGAATTCATGGAAGATAGGAAAGGTGCGAGCCTGGAGCCTCGCTGAATTCAAAAGCTGCACCTTGTCCGCATAATGGCCCATCTTCTCTTGCAAGAAGCGGAAATCTGAGGTTGGGAGAACAGGCCCGTCGCCGCGGTCAGCGCTTTCGGAGAGCTGAGAGAAGGCAAGTCCAGATCCCGGGGTCCCTATAACAGATCTTTCCAGGCCCGATTTTCCAAATACACTTCGGCGAGAGCCGGTAGACGGTCCATGGGGCGGCGTAGCGCCGAACTGTCTGGACTGTTTCGAGCGGCCAAATGAGCCTTTCTGGGTCGTTCCAAAGGCATCGCCTCCGTCGTCCTTCTGAGCAAGCCCAAAATGCTGGAAGATCCTCCTCCGCTGGGCCTCCCAATCCATATTGACCTTGTCCTCCAGAAACACGTCGAAATCCCGCTGGGTGCGGGCAAGGCCTTCGGCCATCATGACTTGCCGGCCGCGCTGCTGCATGTGTCTCAGGAATTTTTGGTTATCGGGGTCAAAAGAGTCCAGTTCTTTCGGAGGCGTGATCGCGGCATGGGGGTCCAAAGCCTTGAGGTCGCGTAAGGCACGACCCGGAGGGATTCCTGAACCCGCAAGCAAGTAGTGACTTGGCAGCGTTAGTGTAAGACTCGTAGTCCAACTCAGCAACGGGTATACTTACGCCTTGGTGTTGACACCATTGTGAGGAGTGTCCTTTCCACCGCCGGCACCAAGCTCCCTTGCCTTTCTCCGGATGTCATCCATACCCAACTGCAGACCCGGAAGGTTGTCGAAGCTGGTGCTCTGTCCAACTTCGGACAGAGGTCGCTTCCTCCCGCGTTCCAGGAGGCTGTTGAAGAACGCAGGCTGAGTCTGCCCGGCGGGTCGTGAGGGATCTTGGGCTGTATTCGCCTGTCCCGAGGCCTGCGCGGTCTGTGCGGTCTGGCCGAAGAGAGAAGACTGCGCGGGCTGTTGTTGCTGTGTCTGCGACTGGGATCCGAAGAGGGAGCCGGTCGGGGCCTGGGAGGCAGGGGGGTTTCCGAAGAGACCAGAGCCTGCAGGGGTGGTTGACTGGGGACCTGAAGTACTTCCCAAGGACCCTCCGAAGAGGGAGCCAGAATTTGAGGTCATTGGGCTGAACTAGCTCGATCGTTGAGTCGGGGTCGGTATGGCTGCAGGTGGAAGTAGAAGGATGTCTGACGGTGTAGAAAAGGATCACATTCACATCGAACGGCCAGCAAAGTTCATTAAAAGGAGACCCCCGGGAATTGAGAGGCAGAGGTGTGTCTGTTGCTGGGTTGCGCTGTGTTTATCTTTTCTGGAAGACAAATTGGATATGCCGGACTAATGTTCCTCCGCACTGCTATCGCATTGGTATCGAACCACCAAACCCGACGCTCTCTATCCAGCGTCGTCCCCGATCCCGACGTCTTTACTATGGGCCAAGGCCATTTATAGAGTCGATCAACATGCCCTCCTTCCAAGCGAAACCCTTCCGCCGCGCCCCGACCGCCTCGTCGACGCTCGGAGAACGTGTTGGGGCGAGCTACCGGTCCCGACTGCCCAAACACCCGTTCTTCCTATTCGGACTCCCCTTTATTCTGGTGATTGTCGCGGGGTCCTTTGTGCTGACCCCGGCGGCGGCTCTCCGGTACGAGCGACACGACCGCAAGGTGCAGCAGCTGAGCCAGGAGGAGGCGCTGCAATTGGGGATCAAAGGACCGGACGGCGAGCAGGGGATCAAGCGCAACCCACGACGGCGGATAGTTGGGAACGAACGGGACGAATACTACGTAGGTACTAACGGGACCGGTCTGAATGGACGGGGCTGACGAGAGCAGCGGTTGATGGCGAAGGACCTGGACAACTGGGAGCAGAAGCGGGTGCAGCGATTTGAGGGCGAGCCGGACGGGCGGCTGTAGTTCTAGATTGGCCAGTTGGTGATGATGATTGAGCAACTGGTCAGTTTTGGCCAGTTGGCTGTTGACCAGTTTGACCAGTTGGCCTGTGGCGAGTTCCAGAAGCGCCGAGGCCGCGGGTCGGGTGGGGTTGTACGTCATGGTGGATGGTTGACCGCCCTTCTGCTTCTGGTTGGCCTCTCGCACTGGTCCGTCGCGCTCCACCGTCCGCGTGCCTTGTGCTGCTTTTCTCTTTTCCCTCAACTACTTGCTCTCCTCTCTCCTCTTCCTCTTCTCTTCTGTTCTGTATCTCTCCCTCAATACGGCTGCAATATGCTCCTTCTACTCCCTGCGTCCTGTTGACATCGCTGTCTTGGGCTCTCTGTTTATCTATCGTCTACTGTGCCCTCTCCTGTCCCTCTACGCCCTCCTCCACCGTCATATCCATCCATCCATTGTCCAAGATCGCCTCTGCACGTTCCCGTCGATCTCCCGTGCTGTGGTCGCTCGACCCTTTATATTGATGTAACTGCGCCGGAGCACTGCGGTCCCCCTATTCGAGACACTCCAAGCGACACTCATTGACCTGCGATTGGCATGATTGGCATGGCTCCCCGCGCTAATACTGCGCTGGATTAGGAGGATCTGGACAGGAGATTGTTTGTTGAAGACACCATGCCATCTGTCACCGGCCCGAATTGCTCGCCCTCGTCCCCGTGGGCGCGAGACACCCAGTCCTACCAGCCCGCCGGCTCTCCGAACCCGACGCCCATTTTACCACTGTGCAACTCTCCTCTGCAAGATGACTCTCATTCGCAGAACCTCAGCCCTGGGCGACTGAGTCCGGGCTACTTTGGCATCTCCGGTATGAAACAGGGCTCTCCCTCGAGCCCCAAGGTTCATGTTCTGTCACAGAAGCCTTCGTTTGGGGACTGTGTGGACTTGCCCAAGGGTGCGTCTGAAGCCCCTCACGTACAAAGGCCTGGTCCCTCGCCCGAGGGAGATGTCTCGTTGCCGTCGCCTTTGAAGTCTCCGTCGCGTTACCGTGGGCAATCAGTTCGAAGTCACAAATTGACCGTTGTCTGGAACGAGTCCCCAGCCAGCGACGCGAGCGAGAACAACGTGGTTTCAAAATCACCTGCGGCTTTGGCTAGTCCATCCGCGCTCTCCATGTCTTCGACCATTGCCTCCCAGTCCTCTAGAAGCGCTCCGACGTCGGACTCGACAGATCGGAGTGACAGCATGATTTCACCCGAGCGCTGCGCCGAGTTGCTCCAGTCGCTCCCAGGTGAAATCATGCTGTTGGATTTGCGGCCATACACTCATTTTGCGCAAGCCACTATCAGGGGTTCATTGAATCTCTGCATTCCCACCACTCTGCTCAAGCGCCGCTCTTTTGGCACCCAGAAGCTGGAGGCCACATTCACTGACGAGGCCGAGAAATGGAGCTTTTCTAAGTGGAAACATTGCCGCTGCATCATTGTCTATGACGCAGCCACTGGCATCATGAAAGATGCGGCCCCGTTGTTCAACGTGTTGAACAAGTTCACCGCGGAGGGTTGGACTGGCGAGGGGTTGGTTCTCCGCGGCGGCTTCAATGCGTTTTCAGAGAGCTTCCCAGACATGACCCGGTTACAGCAATCCCGAGAACCGGGGCCGTCCCCGAACCAGCTGTCGATGGGCGGCCTCCCGGCGGTGGCGCCCGTGGCTGGCGGCTGTAGTTTGCCGGCTTCGTCTACTGCTGCGATTCCGTTCTTTGCGAACATCCGGCAGAACACAGAGCTCCTCGGCGGTGTTGGGCAGGTGGCGCCCAAGCTGCCGGAGCGGTTGACTGAACGCAGGAGGCAGTTGCTTCCCGGTTGGCTACGAGTTGCATCAGACCCTGAGAATGAAGGCCTAGACGTCTCCAAGAAATTTTTGGACCTCGAAAAGCGGGAGCTGGAGCGGATGCGGGAGGCGCTTTCGTATGATAAGGCGGACGAGTCGATCGCGTCGGGGTCGACGCAGTGCAAGAGATTCCGCATTGCCGGGATTGAAAAGGGCTCGAAAAACCGGTACAACGACATCTATCCGTTTGAACACAGCCGGGTCCGATTACAGGACGTGCCGTCTGGCAACTGCGACTACATGAATGCAAGCCATCTGAGGGCGGAGCCTGCCGAGAAGAACTACATAGCGACGCAGGCGCCCAAACCTGAAACATTTAATGTAAGTCTGCATCCATCTTCGCATGAGCTTTCTGACAGCGGTAGGATTTCTGGCGGATGGTCTGGGAGCAAGACGTCAAGGTGCTTGTTTGTCTAACTGCGGAGATGGAAAGAGGCCAGGTCAAATGCAATCCGTATTGGAAAACAGGCCAGTATGGACCCCTTCGGGTGACGAATTTTGCGGAGAGGCATATCCCGCTGCGTTTGGATTCTCACGAGGCTCCGAGGATGGATCGGTCGCTACGCGACACAGGCATCGATAATCGCACGAATGAAGGCAACAACCCGTGCATTATTGCGCGACACATAAGTCTTTCGCACTCGGCGATCCCATTCCAGCCGCTTCGGGAGATCACACAGCTCCATTATCCGTACTGGCCGGATTTCGGAACAGCGGCACAGCCGTCGCATCTTGTCGAGCTGATCGAGCAGTGCGATCGGGCGAAGTCAGCAGACACGGGATCCCAGGCCGCGCCGATGCTGGTGCACTGCAGCGCAGGGTGCGGGCGTACGGGGTCGTTCTGCACGGTGGACAGCGTGTTGGACGCGATGAAGCGAGGACAACCTGCTCAAGAGGGCCAAGTAGACCTGATCGCACAGACGGTGGGGAAGTTCCGGACGCAGCGGCCGAGCATGGTGCAGAACCTCAGCCAGTTTGTGCTGTGCTACGAGAGCGTGCTGGAGTGGATGGTGCCGCGGGAGGGGGAGGATGCGATGCAGCATGATTAATGACTTGGATTTTAGTGCTCTATACCCAGGCGTAGTCTTGGCGATTTACAATAGAGTGGTGGTCCATGGCAGTAGACCGAAGTACACACTTTAGAGTACAGGGCGTCCCGAAACTGGTGTCACCACATACACTCTTCGATTGTTTCTCTAACCCTAATGCCATGATCGACTAGACAGTAACAAGAATAGCCCCGGAATAGCAATATTCCCGTATCATTGTCTTCAGGCGGTTCGTGCGCGATATCGGCCATTGGGTGAAGCAACACGGAGAAAGTGATGGCCCCGAAGGCAAATAGTAATTCAGATTAGACAACACGCAGTCAAAAGACAGCAGTCCACAACATTGTACTTATTATTCTGTCACGAGATAGTTTCCAAGACACAATGTTAAGCACTAGGCACGGTCCTATGGGCGCGACGTCTGATGCTATTTTGTATTTGGGGTTGCGAGATTGCCGACGGCTCCCTTTGCACTGTCGGATTCTCAAAACGCCCCACGCCAATCAATGAAGGAGCACTGGGTGTTATTAGAAAAAACCTACTTTGCCAGGTCATTTAGCCATGGGTCCCGGAGCAGTTCTTTTGCCGTCTTTCTGTCTTCTGGCCGCCACTGGATCATCCCCCTCATAAAAGTTAAAAACATTTCCTTATTTCTTCCCTCTAGGAACTCTTCTGAGGTTTCCAAGCTGACTCCTTGCGGAACCTCTATGTCATGCTTCCACTGCCCTGTGAAAGTTGTTCGTAAGTCTCTTACAAGTGCCTGGTGTATTCAGGGAAAGAGAGAATGAACATACCATCTTCAGTGAAAAATTCATGGCTCCTTTTCCCACGCTTGAGAATATCTAAAGGTGGAGGCCCCAGAATGCCAAATACCTCAGCAAGATGGGCACGGGTGGAATACCCTTTTCCATCAGGATCATTGCCATAAAACATGTGCTTGCCCTCAAACAGATCCCAGACCTGGTTTCCTCGAAAGGATTAGTAATCTCACAGGAGCTTCGAAGTCGAATAAAATAGATAAAGCATACCATGACGCCGACATTCCATATATCAATTGGGTAGCTCCATTCGGTTTTCAACATCACCTCTGGCGATCTGTAAACATTGGGTTGTGCATCATGATTTCTTCTCTCATCGCCTCGTACAGCTGAACCAAAATCGCTCAAAATAGCCCGGCCAAATGTCTTTGGCAACTCGAACCGGCGGGAGGCATACACTGGTGTATTGTTGACAAACTTTCGCGGCGAAGGGCTCTCCATTTCAGCCTTAGTAAAACCTTCAAGGATCGCTCTGTCCTCTATTTCTTGAAGAATGTTATCACCTTTGATGTCTAATTAGGCTGCAGGTTAGTGACCGTGGCCTTCTGATGGATCAGAGTACTTGTTACCTGTATGGACAAGCTTGCATTCTGTATGCAGATAGTCCAGTGCAAGGAAGACTTGCATAAGACTAATCTTGAGTAGTTCTTCGGTAAATCGATGTTCAGGATTGCGATAGAGGAGGTCCCTAAAACTCTCCCACATCGGCTTCTGAACAAGACAATGATGACCACCTCTGGGACGATGGATAGTGAATAAATCAAGGGCCGTCCTCACATGGGCATAGCCGGGATGAGATGCGCTCCCTTGGCTCAGATACTGATAAATCCGAAACTCTTCCTGGTTAGAATCATTGCGTGTATATACTTTCAGTGCCACATATTGATGGCGTCTGATTGCATTAGCTTGTCACCGATTATAGAAGAAATCGGAGCTGACTTACTCCAGGTCGCGAGCAAGCCACGCTGTGGAGGTGACGCCAAATCGTAACTTACCAACGACCTGGTATTTAGAACCATAGATGTCACCAATATTGACAGGATAATATTGTCCTTTCTTGAATTCTTCAAATCGTTCCTCGTCAAGTATCTTAGATGCATTGACTGTTTTGAAGCCGCTGGTTGGAAAACACATAGGAGGGGAGGGGGCTCTTCGAAAGGTATTCTTGGCCCATTTCAAGAGAGAGGCCATGGGGACGGCACAAGTATACGAGCGCGGGAATGTTGAGACAAGTGAGGGTGCGTGAGAATGGAAGACCGATCACTCTTCGTAAAATATAATACGCAGCTCATGACAGGGATTCTTCGGAGAAATTCCCAGTATATGCTAACACGGCTTGGCAAGTAGGGGTTGAGAAACAATCGAAGAGTGTATGTGGTGACACCACTTTCGGGACGTCCTGTACTCTCCTGGGCATGGTTATATTTTCTTGTAGCGAAAGGCTGTTTTACTTGGTTGGCTAGGTCTAAGCCTAATAGGAAGAACGCCCGCACCAATGCATATATATATATATTCATCGCTGGGTATCATGATATCCTTCCTGCTAGCCACTTCTTGCCTGAACCTCCAACCGATGACTCGTCCTCTCCCCCTTGCCCTGCGGACTCAGATCCCAGTACATCACTCCCCGGTCCGTGATTGCGAGTAGCTCATTATCTCCCCTCATGAACCGCAGTCTGAAACACACGGCGTGCAGCTGTAGGACAATCGGCCGCAATTCGATCAGCCCGGTTCGGGTCGAGTAGGAGGATGGCGGGTAGAAGCCGTCTTCATTGTCGTCGGCAAGCGTATCGGGGTTCAATGCCCACACGTACAGCGTTTTCCAGTTGGCGACTGCAATCCGCGTGCCTTGTTGAGACGTGGCGACAATGCAGCCCAGCGAACTAGTCGGACGAGCGAATCCCCACAGCCGCGCAGCCACCGTCCAGTTGTCGACAGATATCCCGTCTTCCAGTTCCGGGTAGCTATGCGCGCAATCGCCGGGACAATCGGTTTCCGTCTTGAGTACACAGGCAACGGTCCATCCTTCAGTTCGATGGGTAGCCGTCCCAAAGCTGAGAAGCGTCCGCGTCTGAGGCCCCTGCAGGCTGCAAACCGGATGAGCACCATAGAACGGTCTCGCAACGGAGAAAGAAAGGTTGAGGGACTCGGCGAATCGCACCGTACAGTCGTTCTCCTCTACACCAGCAAAGTGGATCTGGTTGATCTCCTGGAACATAGAGGACACGGTATCCATCTTGAAGTAGTAAAGCAGGTTCCCGGACTCCAGCTCGAGACCTTCCACAGACCCTCGATTGTGCACTGGCATCGTTCCACCGTGCAGACATTGGGCGCACTCGCCGCAACGGCATCTGCGCATAAGACTATGAGATTTATACCCGCATTCGTCTGCACTTATCAGCGCCGTGCGAAACAGACTGTACCGTACAACCTCGTCCTCGTGATCGCAAAGATGCCGCCATGCAATCACCACGGTGTCCCGGTCATTAACCGCCAGCGCCGTCGGCTCGTACTCGCTTCTGTCAGGGAACCCGTATATCCTAACAGAGTCCATCCCGCTCCACAGCCAGTGGATGGTGAGGTACAACTCTGCCCGCGGTTTCGATTGTAGCCCTGCAGCGTATGTCCCAAGCCCGGGCGTGGAATTCATGTCAAGCTCATATTCTTCCTTGACAGGAGGCCTCACTCGGTAGAGAACGTAGACGTATGGGCCAAACATCGCCGTTTTGAGAACCTCCACGTCCCCGATCTCTCCGTGGTCCTGGTCCCAGGGCGGCGGGGCCTCTTCTTCCAACTTGAGCGTACCGGCTTCGGCGCGGTATACTACTATGACCCCCGGCTTCCCTCTGGGGACGAGGACAACATCCACCCCTTCACAATCATCATGAGCATATGACGCCCGTGCATCAATACCCTGTGCATCCCCGAATTCAAATCGCTTGCAGTTAGCCACAAATTGAGCCCCATACAATTCCCTCCTCGCCCTGCAGACCAGGACTCCAAATAGCACCTCGTTCACGTAGCATTCCAGGGCGAGGCCCCGGAACGAATCCAGGCCCGGCGTTTGGCGCAGATGGTGTAAGATTAGGGCCCGATTGTTCTGCCCCAGCCTGCGCAGGCGCCGGCAGGTCTGTAACGCTTGGAGGTAGGCGGGTGTTGGAGTGAAAGTGAGGATTAAGTGTAGAATTTCGGGGGGTAGAGTTAGCAGAGGCATTTCTGTTTCCTTTTTTCTCCTTTTTTCTCCTTTTTCTTGGCTTGGAGAAGGAAAGACAAGGAATGTTGTGGGGTTAAATGTTCAGGTATTGGTTGAGGTTTTGTATGAGTGCAGATTAGATGATGGCCGGCCAAGAAAATGTAAACAGAGGCGCCGACCACTACAGACACGCGATCCTACGGCGGCTACCAGTCGATCAACCGATGTGTACGTTCCACAGAGCGCTACCAAACGAGGATAATTAACGAGCGATCATTCGAGTCACTCCAGGATTGAAGGTGCTGCGAGCCATAGCGGCACCTAGATAATCGATCACACTGGGAATCGAGGCCAAGGACTGGGACCTTCAACCTTCACAGTACTAATCCGCAAGTTCTTACCAGCTTAAGCGCGTATCTTCCCACGGGCATGGGTATTAGATGGGTATTTAGGACGTCAGGGCTTAGGCTCCCTTTTAATAGCCTAATCCACCTGCATAGGGGGGTTACACCAGGGTGGCCGAAGTGAGCCTTTGGCCGTGCCCTTGGCCTCAAGAGTGACTTGATCGTCCACCATGATATGGTGAGTGTGCATGTCTTTGGCCACAGTACACCTGAGACTTGGAAGTATAGAATTTTAGACAGCTATCCATCTCCACTACCGGACATGGCGACAAACGTGATGAGCAGAAAAACCCACCAGTACCTGTCGGAGTTAGCAAGCGCCAGAACGGCGATAAACAAACATACTTCTGTAAAAAGGTCTTCTCCACGACCTCGTCCGGAGTCTTCCCATCCGGACCCAGGACCACTGGTCGGTTCAGCTGGGGCCTCGGTCCTGGCTCATTCTCGACGAGCTCGACGGCCGGACTGTCGGTGCCATTCGCATTGTCCGAGATGGAAACCGAAACATGAAAGACCTCGCCGGCCGGCCCCAGATGCAGGCGGAGGAGCGGACGGCGGTCTTTGGACGCGGTCAGGGACGCCGGGGATGTCAGGGAGGCGGCCCACGGGATTGAGTTCGCGTCGCTGGACGAGGACGAGGAAGCGGCCAGGCCGAGGCGGATCAGGGAACCATCGTCGCCGGGAGGGTGGTAGGAGTCGAGGGACAACTGGCGCGAGGCGGGATCGTAGGAGACGCGGGCGAGGGGAGAGGGCTGAGGAGAGGACAGCGGCCAGGCGAGGAGGTCGGCGGAGAGGGCGGAGGCGAGGAGGGGGAGGAAGAGGAGGGGTAGGAGAGAGAGCATGGTGGTGGTGGTGGTGGTGAGGTATAGCTGTAGAGAGTTGTTGATGCTGTTGATGGAGAAGTCGGAGATGCTCAAACAGGAAGGCGGAGAGAACTGGCGATCCCTTCCGCAAACGACAGCGGTGACGGAAGCGGCGAGATAATGCCGTCATTACTTCTTCCGGGGAAACCATGTAACTCTATTTGTCTCTTTGTCTCTCTGTCTCTCTCTCTCTCTTCCTCTTCCTCTTCCATGGTTCCCCCCCGCCTCTGATCCAGTCCGACTCCTCTATCTCTCTCTCTGTTTCTGACTCTTCTCTCTCTCTCATGTATGCTCCAACAATGACTACCATCCCTCATGCTGACGACCCCAAGACCATGGCCTCTCTGCCCTACCGCCGCGCCTCCCAGCAGGGCGTCCGGAGAGCTTCCAGAGACCCCCGCGATGAGCTGCTCGTCCACCAGGACCTGTACATAGGCATTGACGTTGGTACTGGCAGCGTCCGCGCCTGCATCATCGACGGCAAGGGCGACATCGTCGGCCTGGCATCCGAGAACATCGGCCTCTGGCAGCCGCAGCAGGGCTTCTACGAGCAGTCCACCACCGACATCTGGCGCTGCATCTGTGTTGCCGTCCAGCGAGCCATCAGTCAGCACAATCTCGACCCCGAGACCATCCGCGGCATTGCCTTCGATGCTACCTGCTCGCTCACCGTCTTTTCCCACACCGACGACGAGCCCGTCTCCGTTACTGGCCCCAAGTTCGACACTGACCGCAACGTCATCCTCTGGCTCGACCACCGCCCAATCGATGAGGCCGCCAAGGTCAATGCCACCAACCACAATCTGCTCCGCTACGTCGGCGGCAAGATGTCCATTGAGATGGAGATTCCCAAGGTTCTGTGGCTGAAGAACCACATGCCCAAGGACGTTTTCGACAAGTGCAAGTTCTTCGATCTGGCCGACGCCCTGACACACATGGCCACTGGCAACGAGAACCGCAGCTTCTGCAGCGTCGTCTGCAAGCAGGGTTACGTGCCCGTCGGCGTCGACGGCAGCGTTAAAGGCTGGCAGGAGGATTTCCTGACCGACATCGGCCTCAGCGATTTGGCGGAGGACAACTTCAAGCGCATCGGCGGTGTTGACGGGGTGGTGAGCCTTTTTCTTTTGCCCTTTTTTTCTACTACCCCTTTGGTGGTCGATTAGATTGCAGAACAAGCTAGCTAACGCGTGTAGAACGGCAACTACCTGAGTGCCGGTGAATGGACAGGCAGTCTGACCGAAAAGGCGGCGTCCGAGCTGGGCTTGAAGTCGGGCATCGCTGTGGGAAGCGGTGTGATTGACGCATACGCCGGCTGGATTGGCACCGTCGGCGCCAAGGTTCAGCTGGAAGCGGACCAGCTCACCTCCGAAGCCGCCAGGAACGACAAGACCCAGGCGTTCAACCGTCTTGCCGCCGTGGCCGGCACTTCGACCTGCCATCTCGCCATGTCGCCCGATCCGGTCTTTGTCCCCGGCGTATGGGGTCCCTACCGCGACACCGTCCAGCCCGGCTACTGGCTGGCCGAAGGCGGGCAGTCGGCGACAGGCGAGCTGCTCAAGCATGTCATAGAGACGCATCCCGCTTTCAACCACGCTGTTTCCATTGCCGAGTCGTACCACGCCAGCATCTACGAGTACCTCAACGAGCACTTGAAAGAAATGGTCCAGGACCGTCCCGACGCACCCACAGTGTCGTATCTCGGCCGCCATTTATTCTTCTACGGCGACCTCTTTGGCAATCGCTCGCCCATCGCGGACCCCAGCATGACCGGCGCTGTCGTCGGCCTGACCAGTGACCAGTCGGTCGACGGACTCGCGCTCTACTACTACGCGACCCTAGAGTTCATCGCACTGCAGACCAAGCAGATCGTCGACACCATGAACCGCTCCGGCCACAGCATCACCTCGATCTTCATGTCTGGGTCGCAGTGCCAGAACGACATCCTGGTCAACCTGATCGCGACCGCCTGCGAGATGCCCGTGCTGATCCCGCGCTATGTGCACGCGGCCGTGTGCCACGGCGCCGCCATGCTGGGTGCCAAGGCGGCCAGCGCCGACGCCAACGGCAAGACGGACGACCTGTGGGAGATCATGGACCGGATGAGCAAGCCGGGGCGCAAAGTGTCGCCGACGACGAACGAGATGGAGAAGGCCCTGCTCAAGGTCAAGTACAGCGTTTTCCTCGAGCAGTGCCACAAGCAGCAGGAGTATCGGGCGCTGGTTGACCAGGCCGTGAGCTCTTCTACTGCATAGCCTCTCTTTTCGCCAGAGGGGATGCATGATGCATGCATGCATACATTGCAACTTATGACTGGAAGCTATGACATGGAATGACGGATGACAGGGTACAAAATTTCGGTTTAATACTTTAATTTCGGGTCGGTAACCAAAACAGCAAATGATTGAATGCATCAAGCCAGTGTTTTAGGCAGTCGGATAGCACACTATTAATACCATATCACCGACAATACCCCTATGCATGCAAATAATCAATACGGAACCTAACTGTAGCCGAGAAGATAATAATCCTCTCCTTCCCTTCCCAAATCCATCACCTTTCCATCCATCCATTCTGCCACTAACCTAACCAGGAACAGCAATCCCACTGCGCGGCCTCCCCACCGTATAAAACCGGCGACTCTGCTCGTGCTGCACCTGAGAATTACCCAGAGCGAGGGTATCGAAGCGATCGACGCCCATCGTATCGATATTATTATAGCCCGAGAGATAGAAGCCGACGACGACGACGAGGTATGTCAGGACGAGGATCAGGCCCTTGAAGTAGTTGCTCTTGCCCTCGCCGTAGACGTACGACAGCAGGAAGACGCACAGGATCACGGTGATCATGTCCCATTGCGGGAAGATTAGGCTGCGTTGTGTTAGCATATCGGGGGTTATAGAGAAGGAGTTAAGGGGGAGGCGTACTTGAATGAGTGTCTTAGTAGTTCCTCTGGTTCGGCGAATCGTGCGTAAAAAGCACTAAAAAATACCAGCGCCGGGATCTGCAGCAAACATACTTGCAGGACGTAGGCGGAGCCGATTTCCATGGACAGGGGAATGTTGCCGTTCATGGCGAAGGAGATGGCGTTCTGGCATCATTAGCTGAGGTCTAGAGGTGGCTAATGGATGGGTGGGTGTACCAGGAATTCTGTCGTGTTGGGCACCAGCGAAAACAGCGTGATGCCCAGAAACTTCTCTTCAATGTCGAAGTTTTCCAGCACTACGTCCACCGTGTTCACAAGGATCTCCGCGATCACAGCGTAGAGGATCGTGGACACGAGCAGCACGATCGTGCTCTTGACCTTGCCCCAGTTAGGCGCGTCGTGTCCGCCTCCATCATGTGCGTGTTCGTGGGCGGGCATGGTGTCCTCCTCCAGAACCACCTTCACTGGGTCATTCGGAGCTCGATTGACCTGTTGTGGTGTCGACTGAGCGGGTTGCTTCCGCGCCCGGCCTGCATCGCGAGTCGCAACCGCGGCGGCTGTCGCTGCAACTTCCGTCACTTGCCGCACCAGGTTCTCGTTGTCCTCGCCCGATAGGTCACCTCCGGCGCGCGGAGGAACAAGATACGGCGCTGCGGTGCCTTCAGGTGCAGAAGACTCTGCCTGCTCCAAATCCGCATGCGGCAAACCAACATGCTTCAACGACTGGCCCAGGATCCGCTTGTACATCTGAGAATCACGAATTGATCCTTTATGCCCAGGTGTCCCAGGCGCCGTCCCATGCGGTCCACTCGGGGCGAGATTTCTCGGTTCACCTGCAGGATCCTGCGCGATAGCCGACGCTTTCTTCTCCTCGGCCTCGGTGGCCCAAATAAGAGCTGCATGGGTTCTGAGTGTGAACCAGAGCCCGATTACATACGACAGAAACAGGAGAACCGCTGCAAACCACGAGTAAGGTTGGACGGCCTTTCGGAAGAACTCGTCATCCACCGTCGGCGTCTGCGAGAAGTAGCAACGACGACAGTCTCTGCTTTTGGGGTCCCCGATTCCCATGCAAGCATAACAGTTCAATTCATGCTAAATCAATCAGTTGGATGCCATGAAAGACCGGGAGAAACTTACACTGCCATAAATCTGATAGAACAGAGTCGGCCCAAACGCTGCGATGACGGCAAAGAGTAGCATTGTCGACGTAACGCCGGCAGACTTGACATTGAACCTTTGCGTCTTGCGTTTGATGGCCCCAAAGCACATTGACAACCCAGGAAGGAACAAGATACCTGCAAAGATACTCCCGATAATACTTCCTTCCACGAGCTGGGACTTGCCCTCGGTCAACGCAACACAGTAAAGATAGACCTCGACTACGGTCGAAAAGAAGGCATTGACGGCAGCGCCCAGGCCCATTGACGACTGCGCCGAGATCGACGCCACAGCCTGTCCAATGAAATACGCCAAAGGTATGATGGAGATAAGCGCGAGGGTAAAGACGAGACCCGGGTGTGTCAACCAGGTCTGTACACCAAGCGTCTCGCGCAGCAGCCAGTAGTCAAAAATGACAAATAGCACAACACCAAGCAGGTTGATCAAGAAGATGTTCGTTCCGTCCACCGTATACTTCCAGTACCTCACACCAGCGGCGCGGTAAGTGCATAACAGAATGGAAGATGAGGATTTCGCATTCACTCGCGTATACGCCGTATCGAAGTGGAATGACAAGGCCAGCGGATGGCGGCGGAGGTGGTTGGTTAGAATGGCAGTGGCACGTCCCATTGGGATCCAAAAAACGAGCAGCCAGCAGACAAGAGATGTCATAAGCATCAGCGGCCCGATGAGGAAATAGAAGAACACATAGAACACGACTCGCCCCATGTTCCATTCTCCACGGCCAAACAATCGCCGTTTAGTATGCGGCATGGAGCTCTCTCGGGCATGGCCTCTTCGTGTCCGCCCTAGCAGGCTGTCATGTTCGCTGGCGGAATCCATGCTGCTTCTTCTTCTACCCACAAGTGATCGGTTCTGCCGCGGCCCAAACAACAGCCTTCCGCGCTCCAGGTCTCCGTTCTGCCACCGCTCATATTCGCTGATACTGCGCCCTTCGCCCTCGTCTTCTTCAGCGTAATTCTCATTGGGCTCCAGGAGAACAAATGACCCAAACGGATAAAGGATATACCGCGCGAGTCCAACAAATATCCTGCCATACGCCACTCCGCTTGACGAGTATGCGACCGCAAAGCAGGCGAGAGAACCCACCATAGCCGCTAGGGCAAGCCACCACCCGAAGAACAAGGTCCACAATAGATTGGACAAGATCAGCAAATTGCTCGCTCGTATGCCAGGCGACGAATGGATGTCACCTTCCGCCGTCTTTTCCACCGAGCGACTCTTCTTGTACAGCGCAGGCTTCCAGATCCGGATACCAAACGGGTGGGTTTCGTTAATGGCCTGCTGTTTGTCCTTGAGTGTAAAGCTCTCTGCATCACTGGGGTCATCGTCGTCATCGTCGTCGTCGTCGTCGCCGTCATCACCGCCCTCATCCCCAGTTCCGCCTTCTGTGTCGTGTAGAGTTGGCTCTGGCTCAGGATCCAAGCTGGTCCCTGGCAAGCTCGGCCCTTCTACATTATCGTCATCAGAGTCACCTCCGAGTAACGGGCTTCGGCGAGTAGTTTGTCTCCTCCTCAGAGTTGAGCTCTGCCTCCTCAATGGGCCCATCCTTGGTGACGACGGGGCTTGCTGCATAGCTATATCTTTCTCAACTTCTTTCGGATCGTCATCGGTGGAGAAGCCCAGTCCTTTATGCGGCACGTGCCTTTTAGAAGACATACGGCGTGGCACACCGGGCTTCTTCGGCCTATCGAATTGCGAGGGCGTCATGGACGGAGATAGTCTAGGTACCGATGTCGAGCTCTCTGGTTGACCGTCGTCCGAGGGTAAATCGGGGCGCAGCGAGTGAGTGGATGACATAGTATCTGCGAAAGCCGTCAGTCATCACGTCGTACAGAAGCCAGGGAACATCAAACCATAGGTTCTCCAGCCCTGCCCTGGCCTTGTCTGGCGAGCGGACCCCGAGGGCGTATCTTCGCCTCTCACAATTGACTCAAAGCGTGGTTGTTCGGAGGGTCTAGACCCGGAGGGGTCACTATCTCGACGGCTGCTAGCCATGATCTGATCAGGGGCTAGAAATCAGAGGTAACAGCGGTCAAGAACGCTGTAGCCTGATCACGTCAAGTCGTTGTCGTTGCAGCGTCAAAGCCAAACAACACAGCACAACAAAGCTGACCAAATGAGCTGGCTGTATGTGCTGCAGCACCAATGACAGACAGATAACGAGGTTCAAGACAGGGAATAAACCAGCATCTCAGCTGTACAGCTGGGAGTGGATCCTTTGGAATTCTGAGCCTGAGCGACGCTGTAGGCGGCAAAGAAGGACAAACGCATCAAGTAAGGCGAGGATACATCGCCAGATAGCTAGCGGAGTATGTACAGACAACAGACAGAGAGAAGAAAGAAGTGAAGAAAGTCAGCCAGAGCCACAACCTGCTGTTATCGCGCTGAGTCAGCGGCAACATGACCAGCGATCATCTGCTGCGGACCGGCCAATCAGAGGCCGCACCAGCCACAGGCGGTGTGGCTCGCAGGTAGCGTGGCTGATCCGCCCTGACGACACCAGCCCTGCCCTCTCCATCTTCCTCGTCCTTCTTCTTCCTTCTGTGTCTTCCTTCTGTGTCTTTTTTCAGCATACAACTGCTATCTAGCTCTCCCTTGAGCCATACTCTTTCTACCTAGGTGACGGCCTCCGATACCAAGGAGCGTCTGCCCATCATGGCCCTGGACAATTACTACCGCAACAAAATCGAGGGCATGAAGCTCGAGATTATTCAGGGTCAGGCTGTTCTACGACGACTTGAGGCTCAGCGCAATGACTACAACTCAAGGGTGCGCCTCCTGCGCGAGGAGCTGGGCCTACTGCAGCAGCCCGGCTCCTACGTCGGCGAGGTGGTGAAGTTGATGAGCACCAAGAAGGTTCTGGTGAAGGTGCATCCCGAGGGGAAATACGGTGAGACTCTATGGCCTGCCGATTAAATTTTCATCCAACTGACAAGTTTCTCCTCTGCGCAGTGGTGGACATTTCCGATGGCGTTGACATTGGGAAGCTGACGGCCGGCAAGCGCGTTTCCCTGGTCTCCGATTCCTACAAGCTAGAGAAGATGCTCCCGTCGTCGGTCGACCCGCTTGTCTCGCTCATGATGGTGGAGAAGGTGCCCGACAGCACGTACGACATGATCGGTGGCTTGGACCAGCAGATCAAGGAGATCAAGGAGGTGATCGAGCTGGGCCTGAAGCACCCCGAGCTGTTTGAGTCCCTTGGGATCGAGCAGCCGAAGGGTGTTCTTCTCTACGGGCCCCCGGGAACCGGCAAGACCCTCCTTGCTCGAGCGGTGGCGCATCACACGGACTGCCGTTTCATCCGAGTGAGCGGCTCGGAGCTGGTGCAGAAGTACATTGGCGAGGGCAGCCGGATGGTGCGCGAGCTGTTCGTGATGGCCCGCGAGCACGCACCCAGCATTATCTTCATGGACGAGATCGACAGCATTGGGTCGAGCCGGATTGAAGGCGGGGGCGGCGGTGACTCGGAGGTGCAGCGGACGATGCTGGAGCTCCTCAACCAGCTGGACGGGTTCGAACCGACCAAGAATATCAAGATCGTCATGGCTACGAACCGCCTCGACATCCTGGATCCGGCGCTGCTGCGTCCTGGGCGGATCGACCGGAAGATTGAATTCCCACCTCCGTCGTAAGTCTCCAGAAGGACTCCTGCTGTCTACTAGTACTAACTCTTTGCCACAGGGTGGAATCTCGGGCGGACATCCTACGGATTCACTCGCGGTCGATGAACCTGACGCGCGGGATCAACCTGTCGAAGGTCGCGGAGAGAATGAATGGGTGTTCGGGCGCGGAGCTGAAGGGGGTGTGCACGGAGGCCGGGATGTTCGCGCTTCGGGAGCGGCGAGTGCATGTTACACAGGAGGATTTTGACCTTGCGACGGCGAAGGTTCTGAACCGGCACGACGACAAGGAGACGTCGCTGCAGAAGCTGTGGAAGTAGTAGATAGAACTCCTAGGGGTATGGAGTAGGGTAGATAATACAAGCACTGACTGGCACATGACCGCACATGACCGCACATGACCGCCCCTAATAACACCGAAAAAGGCAAGCGGATCGCCGCTAATTGACTCCGCTCTCACCGAGCCTTCTATTTCGGGCGATCCGTTCCTGGCCTGGCTGTCACGCGCACCTGACGGCCCTGCTTTCTTTGTATATCGCGCTGTCTCCTGCTTTTCTCTCCTGCTTTTCTCTCCTCTCTCTCTCCTCTACTCTCTCTACTCCGCCTCCTGCTTGCTTGCACTTAATTACTCTACTTACCTACTATATTTCCCTCCTAATAAATCTACCTCATCATCCTGCCATGCCAGATACCCAACTATGCTCGACTCTCGTCTCTCCTGACCACCACAATGCCATGCCAGCTGTCGTCAAGTCCACCGTCGACCTGCTCGAGACCGAACTCTTCAAGGCCAGGGCCACCCTGCAGGACATCCAGCCCAGCGCCGTCGCAGCCTACCGCGAGAACCTCATCGCCCGGGCCCCCGACTTCTTCTACGGCTCCCGTCGCTTGACCCCCAAGGACGTCGGTCTCGTTCATGCCGTGCGCCAGGTGCAGTCGGATGACGAGGTCGAGGTCGAGCCGCCGCAGACCACCGCCCCGGCCTCACCGCCCAGACGGACCACGCTCATGGATCTACTGTCGAATACCTTGGTTCTGGACCGCATGGCGCCCTATTTGTCGGTTCCGTCGCTTCTGTCCTTGGCAGCCACCTCGCGCTTCTTCCGTTCCGTGGTTTTGGATACCCCATACGTGTTCCGGCACCTCGACTTGACCCGCTGCCACGGCGCCCAGCTCTCCAACGTCGCATCGAAGAAGGAACGCAGAGGTGAATGGTACGAACGGTCACTGACAGAGGACGAGTTCTACTCCGCGCCTCTCGGGGGGATCTTCAACAACTTGGAACGACGGTCAATCTTGCAGGACGTGCGCACTCTGGTTTTGGACGGTCTGTCTGTGCCCGCGGACTTGGTCGCGGACATTGTTTTGACAGACCGATTTAACGTCAGCATCTTGTCGATAAGGGAGTGTCTCCATTTGAATGAGCGCAAACTCATGCAGGTTCTCCAACATGCCGCCCGGCCCACGCGCCCCAAAGGAACGCCACGCGTGAAGGGAATCTATCATTTCACCCCGGTCAACGCCGGGCCCATGGCGCGGAGCAGATATCGTGACTGGTGGAGCGCAAGGTGCGCTGGGCGGCGTAGTTCGGGCCAGATATTGGCCAACGGAGAGGCAACGCCCAACTCTGAACACCAGGTAGTTCCGTCCCATTTCCAAAATGCGTGGTACGGCCCATCGGGCAAGCTCCTCAAGGGAAGCATCGAGGACGGCTGGGCGCAAACCATGCAGAGGTGCGAAGGGATTATTTCCTTTGACGCTATCTTGTGCCGTGGTCCGCGGCACAATGTAGACCTCTACTCATCTACCAACCAAGGCGAGTCGCCTGAAGGTCGGCTGCTGGGGCCGGCCATTGCCACGGTTGCCATTGGACCGAGCGGCTGTCATGCCTGCCATGACTCCCCAGAGGGCCTTGCGATCTGGGGGCACTCCCCGGACGAACACTTTCCCTTACTGGCTCCCCCGCCCCCGCATTCATCGTCCCCGGGAGCCGCAAAGCGCCCTGCCTTGTTTCCCGATATACACCCCGTCTTGATTGCTCGCTGCGCAGAGTGCCTGACGGACCGCTGGTGTCACCGCTGCAACAAATGGTTCTGTGACATCTGTCTCCCGCGTCCCGATCGGCTAGAGTCTCGCCTATCGCCCCACCAAACCGCGGTCAGAGGGGGGGTCAATCGAAGCGGAAGTTCATCGCTTGACCGAATGGTACGTAGCGAACCATGTGACAGTTGCACCACTGACGAGGTTTCAGAGACTCGGGTTTGGCGTGAGTAGAGACTGCTGGGAGTGTGGGTCAACTGTAAGTGGGCGGGTGGTGCCATATTGGCATTTGGCAGAATTCTGACAACGAGCAGTGTGCGGCGTGCAAAGTCGACTCGCAGCGAACCTGCCAAAGCTGCCAAGGCGATTACTGCATCGAACACAACGAGGGATGTTCCTCGACGATGGTGAGTGCAACGGTGCCGCAGAGATGCCAGCATGAGGCTGACTGGTGCAGTGTGACTGGTGCAACACTAGTGCGCGGCACCGGATGAGGGATTTCTATTGATCAATGGATGGATGGCATGGATGGATACCTTTTTGGGAGCAAAAATAATCTCCTCTCAGTTGTTGTTAGAGTAGTCGGGTAGAATGAAGCGAGTGGAATTCCAACCCGCAGTGCAAAGCCCCTCCCGTGACTTTCCCGCAGCTTCGGGAACACTCTGCTTATCTTATCTTATCACACATCGCTTATCAATCAATGATGTTGACGCCGTTCGCTGTCTCTCTGGCCTCTTCCTCTTCGTCTTCCTCTTCCCACTCCAACCATGACCGACAGTGAACCAGCTCTGCGCTGGTCCTCCCAGCTGCGGGTTACTCCGCCGTCCCAGTCACCAAAACTCCCCGGAGACAAGATCATTCTACCGCAGTCCGCTCTCGAACAGCTCCTCGCAGCAGCTCCCCTCCACCAGGTCGAATCCCAGGTCCCCCGCGGACTCACCTCTGCATTCGACCCGTTCAACCCGCACACCTTGGCTGCTGAGACCCGGGCCCGCGAGTACGGCGTCGATCGCCAGCACCACCTGCCGCATCCGCTGATGTTCCGTGTTGTGAACCCGCAGAACGAGCGCATGATCTATGCGGGGATACGAGAATTCTCGGCCCGCGAGAATGAGGTCTCCCTGAGCGCGGCGCTGCGCGATGCGCTAGGGATTGAGGATAGCCAGTTCCAGCCGTCTGCTAGCAGCGGCAACGGGCCGGAGTGGGGGGATGGTGGTGGTGATGGTGACATGGATGGAGTTGAAGCTGGGTTGGAGCACCACGGCCCGGTGGTTGCAGTGCATGCCCATCAGCTGCCGAAAGGCACCTACGTGCGACTTCGTCCGCTGGCCGCGGGCTACGATCCTGAGGATTGGAAGGCACTGCTGGAACGATACCTGCGGGACAACTTTACCACGCTGACAGTTGGCGAGGTGTTGACTGTCTCTGGAGGGCGCGGGGAGTCGTTCCAGTTTCTTGTGGATAGGGTGGAGCCGCAAGGCGACGGGATCTGCGTGGTTGATACGGATCTGGAGGTCGACATCGTAGCGCTGACCGAAGACCAGGCCAGGGAAACACTGCAGAAGCGGCTGGAGAAGGCTGCGCGAGGCCCTGGGACTAACGGGGGCAGCTCCATCGGGGGCGTGGTCAGTCTCGGGGAAGTGATCAAAGGCCAGGTAGTGCCGGGCGAGTATGTCGACTACGAGCTCCGCGAGTGGAATCGTGACAGCACTGTCGACGTGGAACTGGAAACGAGAGACAACACAGGAGTCTATATTTTTGCGAGCCCTCTTTCCACCCGCCAGAGGGAGCGTCCACGGGATGATATCCACGTCTTTGGGGACTTCTCTACGCGCCCATCGAAACGAATACGGATCCATCCAACGAACGTCGAGATGGAGGGGGCTGAAGCCTTGTACATATCAGTCAATGGATCTGTTACTAGCAGTGATGAAGAGGCCTCGAGACAACCCCTACAATACGACCTACGAGCCGTGACCGCCCCCCCAGAAGCCGAAGTAGACGAGGACAAGCCAGCCGACCACGACCCCGACGATGTACAGTGCAAGAACTGCCAGCAATGGGTCCCGCAGCGGACATTCATGCTGCACGAGAACTTCTGTCTCCGGAACAACGCACTCTGCGAACAATGCGGCAACGTCTTCCAGCGGCGATCGCCCGAATGGCAGAACCACTGGCACTGCGTCCACGACTCATCACACGGCAACGACGCCCAAAGCAAACACGCCCACGACACGATCTCCCACACGACATACACGTGCCCCAACTGCTCCTTCGAAACCGACGCGGGCCTCCCTAGCCTCGCCAACCACCGCACAACCCTGTGCCCGGGCAAGCCCATCCTATGCCGGTTCTGCCACCTGGTCGTCCCGCAACAGGGCGAGTCGGAGCCCGCCGTCGACGACGCGGAGGTGATCCTGTCGGGCCTGACGCCGCACGAGCTGATCGACGGCGGCCGCACGACAGAATGCCATCTGTGCAGCAAAATCATCCGCCTGCGCGACATGACCACGCACCTGCGCCACCACGACCTGGAGCGCTTATCGCGGCGGGCGCCGCGGGTGTGTCTGAACCAGAACTGCGGCCGGACGCTGGACAGCCGCGGCGGCGGCGCTGGCGGCGGGGAGTCGCTCGGGCTGTGCAGTATCTGTTTCGGGCCGCTGTACGTGGACACATATGACCCGGAGGGCAAAGCGCTACGACGGCGGATCGACCGACGATATCTGTCGCAGCTGATGACGGGGTGCGGGAAGGGGTGGTGTCAGAACGAGTACTGCAAGACGGGGCGACAGAACAAACACCCTCAGGAGGGCCAGCCGTCGCTGAATGCCGGGGAGATAACCCAGCTCGTGCGGCCGCTTATCGATGCAGTCAACCTGAACCGGGCCGCGGAGCCCAATACCGCGCCGTTCTATTTCTGTACGGACCAGGTTGGCCAGCAGCGGCGGAACGTGGCAGAGATGCTTGCGGCGCCGGGTGCTGTCGCGGATGACAGGGCGTATGACTTGGCCTGGTGTGTTGGGGCTGTTGACGCGAGTGGAGGAAATCCGGAGAGGGCGCGGGAGTGGTTGGCGACTATGGCGCCGGCCAGGGGGGAGACAGTCCAGTAGAACTTGTGATATATCCGATGCGAGGTATATACTGTTTTTTTTGCATAGATCATAGCAATTTATTATGAAGGAACCCCAGACAAACCAATCATGCATCTGCACCTAGGCGATATATATCCCCCAGCTACCTTGATATCCACCCAACCAACCAGACCAGAAATCAAGTAGACCCCGTCGTCGTAGACGCAAGCGTCCCACTCCCCCTCGACGAGAAAATGCCCATGATCCCAAAAACGACATAGAACAGCGCGAGCGGATACGCGACCAGCCCCCTCATACCTCTCATCCTGGCAACCGCACAGAACATGCCCGACGACGAGAATGTGCACCACCCGACGGCGGCGGTGGTCAGGAGATAGCCGAACAGGGTATCCATGGGGATGAGGATACCGATGAGGCTGGTGAGGACGAGGGGGAGGAAGCAGTAGCCGAGGACGGAGGCGGATCTGGGGAAGGTGAGGGTAGCGGAGAAGTGGCCTGCCAAACCGGAGGCGGAGGCGGAGGAGGAAGACGGCTTGTGATGGGGTTCGTAGGCAGTTGGGTCGGCGGAGTTGGGGTGGTCGAGGACGGGCGACATGAGGCTGAGGATGAGGTGCAGGGCGACGGTGCCGAAGACGGCGACGCCGTAGATGTAGCCGTAGAAAACTTTTCCGGAAAGGAGGAGGAAGGTTCCGTAGAGGACTATGTAGAGGATGGCGCCGTAGAGGTCGCTGTCGTCCATGAGGTGCTGGTCGATTTGGGCAAAGGGGTTGAGCACTGTTAGGGTCTATCCATCATCCATAGTTAGCAATTCCCAGCCAGGAGAAAGAACAACTGGGCAACTGGGCAACTGGGCAACTGGGCAGCACCTTTGTCCGGATATGCTCGAAATTCACCCCCAACTCCTCCAGCAACGGCGGCTCTCCGTCATACCCCTCTGTCCCAAACGCAGCGAGCCACCCCGTCCTCAGCCCGCCCGCATCGGCGCCCATCCGCCCGCTCACTCCTGCCGATGGCGATCCAAACCCATAAGCCGGGCCGCCGCCGCCGCCGACTGGGTACGCCTGGGCGGCGCCCGGGTTGGGAAAGCCGGCGTATGAAGCCTGCGAGGGCGTGGTGTGGCCGGAGACCGAGGCGTACGTGGACGGGTAGAACTGGAGGTTCTGCGCAGGGCCTCCTCCGTAGGGCTGCTGGGGGTAGTACTGGGCCATGGTGGCCGTGGGACGAGCAGAGCTGGCTGGGTTGGGCGGAATCCGGGGTATGTCAGTGAACAGGAGGTGGAATCGAACTGGATGCAGACAGACCGAATGTCGATGTCGTTGACCGCACTCGCTGACTAAGCAATTGTAGACTGGACAGGGTAAACACTTCTTTCTATTCTCGTCTATTGTACATTACAGGAAGTTGATGCCAATTCCCAACTGCAGCCCCTTTCTGCCCTCCTCGCCCTTGCGCAGGACCAATGGCAGCGAGAAGTTCAGCTCAAACCTGGCAACCGGGTGCGCATACACCAGCCCAACGCCCGCCGCAACACTGGGCAGCCCGTTCTGCAGCTCGGTGACCGTGGAGACAGCGGCATCCGCGATCTCCGAATTTGTGGTGGGCGTGGTCTTTTGCGAGGTTCGCAGGGGCAGCAGCCGGCCTCCGTTCAAAAACGCCTGCAGTCGCAGAGGCTTCTCGGCGCCCACGCGCGGGAGCGGAACAAGCAGGTTTGCGCTCCCAGCAGCATAGACATCGCCTCCCACCGCATCTGACCCGTCATGGGGACCAAGGCCGCACTGACGGAACCCACGAACGTCTGTCGGCCCCCCGAGCACAAATCGGTCATTGATGCGAGAAAGCTGCGGCCGGGAGTCCGCATCAAGCCCAAGAGGGTAGAGAAGACCGGCGCGGAACCCGGTGGTAAAGCTCACCCCGCTTTCCCCTTTGATTCCGGGAATCGGGATCGGGACCGCTCCCTGCGTTTCGAGCTCTGATTTCCAAAACGATACGTCTCCCTTGAGCGGACCCCAGCCGGCAAGTTCGTTGAAAGCCTTGGCGTAGTAGCCGCGAGACGGCAGGAGGGGGTTGTCTCTTTTGTCGTTGGTCCAGCTGTGGAAGACACTGCTCTTCACACTGTCTCCTGCATCCGTCCGGACAGTCGACGATGCGTTCTGAGCCAAGCCCGTAATTTGGCGCCAGAACCCGTTGTAGCCCATCTCATGCCGATGTCCAGCCTGGCTCATCCATCGGAGCTTAGCCCAGCCTCCCTTGAGGGCCTCCTCATGGCTTGCCCAGGACTTCTGCGTCGCGCTAGCAATCCCACCAACCTCAAAGCGGAAATCGGGGTCGCTCAGGATGGGCGTGTCGAATGCAGCCTGGTAGGCAGACCTCGTGCGGGTGCCCATGGAAGCATTCAAATTCAAGGACTCCGCGCCGCCGAGAACGTTGCGCCAGAGGAGGTTACCATAGGCTGAGCCTTCAGTGTTTCCCAAATCCGTTCCCGTCTTCAGCAACAGGCGGGATTTCTCCTTGACAGCAAAGTAGACATCCAAACTAGTCAATCCCGATTGCGCATCGTCCGGGCGTTGGTCCAGGTACACGGAGATCGGATAGTGAAAGATATCTAGTCATGTTAGTGACCCCTAATACCAAACCGGTGCGACGAACCAAATCTGTTGAGCTTGTCTGCACGAGTCGAGATCTCGCGCAAAGCTTCAGACAGCGAGTATGGCCGGTCATGGTTTGCGCTCAGCAATGGGTTGACTATCCGCTCGAGGAAGCCTCTGCGTGTATGGCGGGCATTGAGGACCTGGATTGACGAAACGGCGCACGGGAGAGTCGAGTTCTGGTCAATCTGTTGACGTTAGCTGATATCCCGACAGACTTGGCTTGACTAACCAGCTCTGCAAGCCTGGTCTGGGACTTCTGGTATATGGCGTGGACCCGGTCATTGATTGCATGCTGCTGCTCTTCACGCACTTTCGGGTCGGCTCGTTGCTGGAGACGCTCGAAGACCTGGGACGGTCAGCAATTGAATAGCCGGAGCTGCTGGGTATGGGCATACGTCGTCGTCTTCGGCAGAGAGAGGCGAGGACATTGCGGCGAGTGCAATGGCGGGTTGGGAGTTCGGAGGCAGCCCGAGCCGGCAAACAGACGGAAGAGAAGCGCACGTGATCCCCCGGACAGAGAAACTCCGATCCGCCGCATTCCTTCCCGATCTGGACTTGCTCTTCTTCCTCTTCTTCCTCTTCTTCCTGCTCGTCTCTCTCTTTCCTCACCGTCAGTCTGTCTTCAGCGGCTATCTGAGTGCTGTGTTTGTTTTTGCCAGATATCAACGGCCAGAACACCACTGCAAAATGGCCACCAAGGCTGCCTTCAAGCGCGTGAGTAGCACACCTATGGGCTGGACTACTGTCTGACGAAACAGCTTACTCGCGAATACCAAAATATCCAAAAGAACCCTCCGCCATTTATCGTCGCGCATCCCTCCGAGTCCAACATCCTAGAGTAAGTCTCCGTGGCTACTGCTATGTAACGGGCTAACCAAGTTAGGTGGCATTATATCATTACTGGCCCCCCAGGCACTCCATATGAGAATGGCCAGTATTGGGGCACCCTGATCTTCCCTCCTGAATACCCCTTCGCGCCTCCGGCCATTCGCATGCACACTCCGAGCGGCCGCTTCCAACCGTCGACCCGACTATGCCTCAGCATGAGCGACTTCCACCCCAAATCGTTCAACCCAGCCTGGGAAGTATCGACGATCATCATCGGACTACTGTCGTTCATGACCAGCGAGGAGATGACGACCGGCAGCATTAGCGCGTCCGAGGCCGAACGGAGAGTACTGGCCGCGCGCTCGAGATGGTGGAACTCCACCGGGGGAGGATCGCACGTCAGCTCCACGCCAGGCGTTACCCGTACTTCCAGGGGTATCAACAATGTCAGGGCTGGGGATGGAGGCGTCAAATTCCGCACGGAATGGCCAGAGCTGGACGAGGAGAACTGGAAGTGGATGAAGGACAACCGCATCGACGTGAATACTGGACAGATTCTTCCCGACCCGAACGCGCCGCCAAAGTGCTCCCCAGAAACCAGCGCGTTGCGCCGACGCCCCAACGGCAGCGGATCAGGGCTGGGGACAGTCACGGAAGGGGGCCAGGTTGCGCGAGGAACAGGACAGAGCTGGGCATCTCGACATAGCCTCTGGATTGGGCTCGCAGTGATATTTGGATATGCGCTTCTGTCAAGGCTTGTGAGCGATGTGCAAGGCTAGCACCTGCCGTCCCGCAGGTACATTGTCGATTCCGTGGGTCTTGGTGCATTCAGGGTGTTTGTTCCGGCGTTCAGAGGCCATAGACCGGTATCGTGGACTAGATCAACTGTACATATGGATTCCAGCGACAACTGCAACATGCTCGATCAGTCGATCAGACAATCAAGATAGCGCTGTGGACTTGTGCGACACGAGACTTTCGTGATGCTAGGGTTACGCCGGGCTAGCCTGTTTGGGCGCGCCCCTCTGATATCTTGTCGTCGCCCACTGTCTGTCTGGCCAGGACTCTCCAGTTCTTTCCCTCTGCCTGCGTGCAGTGCTACCCGGGTTACAGACTGCGCTCCTCGTCTCACTCCCTCTCCTCCCTTCACTCCCTCGTTTTCACCTCGACAAGCCTTGTCCTGGCCTTCGGGCGGGCGGTATGGACAACCGTTTACAGTTCCCTCCTGCGGGTGCCTCTCAGGATTTTTGCCCAGGTTGGTGTTCGTGCTCCGAACTGTCCAGCGGTCTATTCCCGTTAGACTCGCGTGTGCTTAACAGTTCTGTCGCCACACCTCTCTGCCGACCACTCTCCTTATGTCTCTGTCTCCCGTTGGCTTTAGATCCGTGCCACTGATTGTACCCTCTCGCATACGTTGATTTCACCAGTTTACACATTGTCATCTCATGTCTGCCAATTTGTGTACCATGCTTCGCGAACCCAGTCTTTGGGCTAACCGTCCCAGCTCCAGACCAGTTTTCAAGCGCGCCCGCGGACCGTCCCACTTTCACGTTCATTGACCACGACGATGACCTGACGTCCAAGAAGATCAGGGACGTCAAGGCGCGCAAGGCGATCCGCTCCCATGTCATGCGCGATGTGCGCCGCCGCGAGCGACTGGCCGGTCTGAAGCGCGTGTCGAGGCGCGATGACCGCACTCCCCAGCCAGGGCTTGCCATGTCGACGTATTTCAAGGCAGACGAGGAGTCATCAAACGAGCAGAGTCTGGCGCTGAGAGATCTCTCGCCGTACTCTCCGTCTTCCCCGCCGTCAGCCCCGGAGACTAACGGGGATCTTGTCGTTCAAAGCCCGCAGCGACACCGTCCAGCGATATTCCTGGCCGGCCGATCGCCGTCATCAAGCTCCAGTCCAAGTCCGCCGCCTTTTCCCATTTCATGGCTCCTTGATCCTTTCAAGACTTTACCTGGTGCTAGCGAGAACCCGGCGGTGGTTGCTCATCTCGTGTTCTACTGTAAGCACAGCGGCAGGCGTGGACAGCAATCGCTCTGAACAAGCTAATCAACAAAAGACAAGTCTGTGTTTGCCCCGATGACGTTCCCCAACGAGCAGAAAGTCTCTCAGCAAGCGGAGATGGAGTTGATGGTCAAGTCGTCGTTCACCGACCCAGGCAGCTTCTTCGGCTTGATGAGCATGTGCGCAGCCCACCGGGCGATTCTGGCTGGGCGCCATTCCGACCTCATGGATTCGTCGACAAACTCGCATCGCGTTCTGCATGATCCGGACTATTACATTATGAAAGCGAACTGCATCCGAGCGGTGAACAGGAAAATGCGCAGCCCGGGGGTCGTGCTGAGCGACGAGACGTTTGACACGATCATCAATCTTCTAATCAGCACGGTATGGTTGACTCCTTTGATGCCGATGTGCTCTAACGTTGGAAGCTGGTGGTCGGGCTGTTCGATGAGGCCCGGATCCACCTCACTGGTCTGAAACGCATGGTCGAGCTGCGCGGAGGGATTGCGGACGACAGTATCCGCTGCTCCTCGATGCTAGCGGCGATTCTCATGTATGTACGCCGTCTCTGGATATTTCGCGTTCTGATCGGACAGGGCCGACGTGAAATGCGCCTCCGGGCTCATGGCGAAACCGGTATTTCCCTTGACGTGGGATTCGCAGCCAGTGCCATTGAGCGTGCAGCAACGGATTCGGCCTCTGGGGTCGTCGACGTTGAACAGACAGGGATCTGCGCTTTTTGCGAACGGCCTTCTCAGTTTTCCGCTGCTGAAGATCCTGTATGTGCTTCGCGACATTATACTCTTCAGCCAAACGAACAAGGAGAGCCCATCTACACTTTGCCCTGAAGACCACGACATCTTTCGTCTTCTCAACTGCGAGGCGGAGCACCAACTCCTCAGCTACATGTACACGGAACGCAGTAGCGAGAGTCCTCCAACGGCAGAGGCCGCGATGGATCTCCATCCGGTGGAGGCAGTCACCCGCGTTGCGTGCATTTGCTACCTCAACTATTTCATGATTGTATCGCCTCCGTCATCGGGGCTTGGCCGGGCACTGACGAAGCACCTGAAGAACACCATCGCGAACTGCACGCTGCAACTGCTGTCGCAACTGCCGCGGGAGAATTACGGTCTTATTGCATGGGCGTCATTTATTGGAGCCCAGGGCTCAGGGGAACAGGTGGAGCGGCCGTGGTTTGTCGAGCGACTTGCACGGATCGCGATGATCTGCGGCTGGCGGCGTTGGGAGCAGGTGTGTGGGATGCTGGGCGAATACCTCTATGTGCCGCGGGTGCACGACGCAACATGGAGGACGATCTGGGACGAGGCGATGGACGGGCTTGTGCAGGATTAGGGCTGTGTCTGGATAACAATTGTGCAGTATATAAGGGCTTGGCGGCACGTGAGCGGTAGGATTTTCCGATTATGTCATCGCGGCAATAGATCGCTCGTCCGGATCTTTCCTTAGACTGTACAGAGTACAGTACTTTTGCTCTTTGATATAGCGACATGGGCTGGTTCTGGGCAGACTCAAATCAAGCGCCGACCCCGGCGGCTCCCATCCCTCTGGCATCGTCGGATGCCGCTCCTCCAGTCAGTAGACCCTTGCATGGCCAGCGATGCAGGCTCTAACAGATCTAGCCGGGGTGTCCGATGCACGCCTCGAAGCCGTCGCCAGAGACACAGACGCCGACACAGACACAGGCAGCAGGCACAAGCGCCTGTCCAGTGCGGCCGACCGACTCGCCGTTCGCCGCTCCAAAACCCGCCGCCCCCGACACCCAACCGCAAGAAAAACAGTCCACGCTCTCGAAACTCAACCCCCTAAACTACATGTTCGCCAGCATATCACAAGAGCGCGCGCCCAACCAGGAGGTCGACCTTCCAGTGGGGCGAGAAACCTCGTCGATCCCGCGCGGCGACACGGCCGGGAACTGGGAGTATCCGTCGCCGCAGCAGATGTACAACGCGATGCTGCGGAAGGGGCACACGGACACGCCGCAGGACGCGGTGGAGAGCATGGTAGCCGTGCACAACTTCCTGAACGAGGGCGCATGGGCGGAGATCGAGGGGTGGGAGCGGATTTTCGGCGGCGGGCTGAAGGACGGGTGGGAGAAGTGTCGACGGGGGGAGGAGAATATTGCGCTGGATGCGGCCAAGGAGGCGTTTATGGGGCGAAGGAGTGAGAGTGAGAAGCAGATCCAGACTCAGGCGCCGCCGCGGTTGCTGCGCTTCCAGGGCCGTCCGCAGGATTTGACTCCTAAGGCGCGGATACTACAGACGATGGGGTGGCTGTATCCGGCCAAGTTTGAGTGAGTTCTGGCCAATGCATCTCGGGCGCTATTCGATGGCTGATGAATACTAGAACCAACCCTCCCTTCGATCGCCACGACTGGTTCGTCATGCGCGACACGCCGTCGGGCCCGCGCGAGGTGCGTTACGTGATCGACTACTACTCCGGGCCGCCGGAGCCGACGGGCGAGCCGGTGTTCTATCTGGACATCCGGCCGGCGCTGGACACGCCGACGGCGGCTGCTGAGCGGCTGGTACGATGGGGAGGTGATGTGTGGTGGCGGGCCAGCGGCGGCCCTGTAAGAGAGAGTAAATAAGTGGTTGACTGTTGGCTCTGCACGACTCCCCGCTCGTCTGGATACGGATGTGTATATGTATAGTATGTCTTTGTTTCTGGGTTATCCTTACATGACTTATCTGCGCCTGTAAACAGCGGATTTTAATACATTGACTCGATCATGTTTCTAAATTCTGCAAGTGTACTGCTATAACAATGCGCCGTCCTTACAAACGACGCTGCAAGGGGAATTGACCGCTATTCAGTGGCCGCGGTCGTATTAGGCGCCGACGCATTATACCGGCTACTCCTGGCCATGCCAAACACCTATTGTTACCCATGGATTCTATTCCATCGTTTCGTTTCTCCTACCTGCCCCTAAGTACCTGCCCCTAAGTACCTGCCCCTAAATGCCTGCTATTCTTGCTCGATTTCTATTCCTCGAACGGTGATCCCACGACATATTGCAAATAAAACCGTCCCAAAAACGCACCAGCTAAACAGACCCTCCTCCGCAATGGCTCCTCAATCCAGCCACTACTACTACGAGGTCTACAAGGTCAAGTACAAACTTGCACTACAAGACCCCGAGGAGACCGAGACCAGACACCACACAGTGCTCTTCATCGCGACGGACGCCAACGGCGACGGCTGTATCCATGAAGTCGTCGGGGACATCGTGACCGGAATGGCCTACCAGACCCGACGAGACAGCCAGCCGGAATCGTCGCCGAGCTTCCACGACAAAGAATTCCTGGGCCTGGTTGCAAAGACCCGGTATCCTGGCGAAGTGAATCGCGTGTGTATGGCGCTGCCGCCGCCGCATGCCCAGAAGCGGTTTAATCCCACGGCTGCGCGCTACGAGGCGTTTAAGCCTGGCTATGACGGCGGAGTGTCGTTCTATGCGCGTGGCGAGGGTCGGCCGAAGTATTTCAAATGTACTGAGTGGGTCGAGAATAGGGCGATTCCTGCCTTGTTCGAAGCTGGGGTCCTTGAGTGACGAGCGAGGAGGGTGCTTGAACTAGGTATGAAGACACTGCTGCACTCCCACTGGAATTCAATCGGCAATGGCTTAACATGGTCTTGTTTATAGGTCATTGACAATATGCGGAACCATAATCTCCGGAGATAATTGACATATTGGGGCTATCTGACTCGTGCAGTTGTTGTATTTCTGCTTGCTTGGTCTCCTGTTTACATATATATGTTCTTGATTTGTCTGTTTCCGACCTGAGGGAGATGACGCACATAGAAATCGGCTTTGTGGCTATATTTCTGATTCAAGGCATCCTGGCAGCGGAGATGAGCCGCCAACTTCATTTTCGAGGAGGAACAGACCGTTCCAGCGGATTCGCGTAGAACAGGTGATGCTCAAAGGCTGCATTCGATGAGTGAAAGTCGGCGTAAATCGTCACACCTATCTGGCCTGATCTATATCTATCTATACATAACCAATTCGAATGAAGCGCCAGCTAGATGTTAGGCGACAACAAATCATACTTGACGCACTGCTCGACGCTATCGACACTAGTCTGCAGCAGCGTGCGAGCCTCCAGCCCGACCCAGACGCGGAGCATGGAGGTATCGCCAGAGCGGACGGATTTGAGGAACGTCGAGCCGGAGCCGAGTTGGCGGAGGATGGGGAGGGCGCTGGATCGTTAGCATACGAGCACCAGTAGGAACGTGTCGTGAGTCAGGGAATATGCATACCTCTTGAACAAATCCAAGTCCGGATCAAGTCTGCGCCCGATTCCCTCGAGGAGGAGTATGGAGATAACGACGTTGACAAAATCGCCTTCGAGGCGGACATGATGCCCGCGGACCATGGCGAGGACTTCGGAGAGGACGTCGCCGATTTTGACGCGGCCAAGCGCGAAGGTGCGGGATTTGACCCCCAGCACCAGGTGCTGCATTTTCAGCGCAAAGATCTCCGGGTCGAGCACTTCCTCTGGCTGCCGCGAGCGCTCGACCATCAGATGGCCCGCTCGGTAGCCGTCGAACTCGGCGACGGCGCGGAAGAGGTCGAGGAAGTTGCGGCGGTTGGTGTCGTTGAGCTGCGTGGCGAGCCTGTGTCGATGAGGATGAGTTGCGGCCGGTAGCCCTTCTCGTTGAGATGGTTGAGCGCCTCGTTCCACTGGGTCTGGTTGATGAGGTGTGGGCGCAGCCACGCGAGGGTTGTTTCCGTGACGTCGACCTCCTCGGCCGTGGGGGCGTCGGAGGCGCGGGTGTGCTTGCGGAGGGAGAGGTCGAGCTCGCTGGGCTGGTAGAAGCGGACCATGATGTTGCCCGGGTGCAGGTCGGCGTGGACGAAGTTGTCGATCAGGAGCATGTGCAGGAACGCGTCCAGGCCCTCGTTGGCGATTTCCTGCTGGTACGGCCCGCCGCCGGACTCGAGGAAGGTGGACAGCGGGATGCCCTGGGCGAATTCCTCGACGAGCACCTCGCGCGTGCTGTAGTCCAGGTACGGGTAGGGGAACCAGGCGGTGGTGCGGGACTTGAACTTCTCGCGGAACATGACCAGGTTGGACGCTTCGATGCGCAGGTCCAGTTGGAGCTTCATCATCTCGCCGAACTGGTAGACCTCGTCGGGCAGCGACAGCCAGTGCATGGTGGGGATGACGTTGACGAGCGACGCGAAGAACGACATGATCTTGAGATCCCGGTGGACCACACGCTCGACTTTTGGATGGAGCACTTTGACTGCAACGTACGACGACGGCACGCGCTGCGGCGTGCTCTTGACCAGCACGTCGACATTCTTGCGGACCCTCCCCGACAGGCTCTCTTCATCCTGGGCGTCTCGATCGCCCGTAGCGGCTAGATTCCGCTTCAGCTTCGCCTTGTAGACCTGCGCAATCGCGCCGACCCCGAGCGGTTCCTCGTAGAATTCCTCGAAGATCTCCTCGAACGGCAAGCCGAACGCCATGCTGATCGTGTCCTTTGTGTTCTGCAGCGGATGCGCCGGGGCGTTCGAATGGAGCGACGACATGATATTGCACAAGTCGGGCGGGAAGATGTCGGTGCGGGAAGCGGCCCATTGCCCGAGCTGCTCGGTCAGTAACCAGGCGACATTAACCAAGAGCCGCAAGTACCTTGATGAAAGCCGGGCCTGCGCGCTCCATCGCCTGGACCAAAAACCCATACCACCACAGCGTCCCGGTTCGCAGACCATTGCGATCCTTGACCTTCCTCCCGAGCCACACAGCGGGAACCGTAACGATGACCGGCAGGAAAAGAAACGCGAGGTAAACGAACCGAAAGCCCGTAGCCACTGGATCGTAGATGTAGCAGTACCAGAAGACCGAAAGCGACTGACGCAGCCGGGAGACGCCGCGGGCGTCCTCCGCGACTGACTTGCGGACCTCCCTGCGCGACTCCTCGAGCATCCGCTTCTCGCCCGCTTTCTCGTGTCCATCACCGTCCTCGGCTATTTGTAGGAACGCCGCTGGTGTCATCGTGGCCATCAGCATCGTTCCAGCCGGGCCCTTCCCCTTGGGGCTTATCCGTCGGAGGCATGGCGGGCGGAATGCGCGCAGCGCAAAGCGGGAGAGGAGCGGAGATCTGGCATGGATGAAAACGCGGCCGAGGAGGACGGCCGTCCTCATGGTCTCATGGAAGCGGAAGGGGGCCAGGGGAGCATAAGGAGTGAAAAGGAAGAGGAAGTTGAGGAAGACAAGGGAAGTTGCGGCGAAGGAAGCTACCGAGGCACGTGGTCGACGTCATGGTGTTGAGTAGTATTGATGGCCTGTATGCCTGACGGGAGAATGTGTTTCCGGTACTCGGCGGAGAGCCACATTGTCACCTCAGGCCCCTGGTCTCTGCTAGACACACAACTACACTGAACACACACACACAATCAACTTGCTGTACTACACTGCCTAGTACCACGCAACAATATCTAGGCCAGTCACGTGAACTCGCCGTGACCAAGCGTCAGTCAAGATACAATTGTACCTGCAGAATTATCATGACCAATTACATTGCATTTGTATAGTCCATCCTGCAGGTCAGTTGATATGCATTTTAATTATTAAATATTATAGGGCACAGAGCATGTAGACTTAAGGGCAAAAGACGTTGATCGACCAATGTGGCAACGTCCTATCATATAGCCTTGGCGCTTGGTCCCTCCACCAATGATAAAGCCCTTATTTCCACGTGCCTCACCACGTTCCTGAACTGCAGATGCCGGGAGCCAGTGATATTCTGTGTTTAATGATCATGCATGTTCCTGCCAATCCCTGCCAGGTTAGGAGCAAGCCCATGCCGCTGTTGATGCTTTTAATTCGCTATCATGGCAGGCTCGATTATATCCTGGACGCCATGGTATGGGCTGCCGCAACCCTGAGGTGTCATTACCCTCGAACTAGAAAAGCCACGACGACGATCATCATCTATTCCATATGCATTTAAGCTATCCAATGTCCATTTTGATCCCTAGCCCTCTGTTGACCAGTTTCCCTCGAAATGAAACTCTCCTGGACTCTCGTGCTGCTGTCCACGGCCACGGCCAGCGCAAGCTATGCCGGCAATCTGAACTACCGCAGCCCGTCGGCGAAGCATCCAAAACTGGGTGTCTCGATAGACCGGATTGCGAAGCGCGAGGACTCCGGATCACAGTCCAGCGACCCGTCCAAGCTGCACTTTACCCATGGCGTTGCTTCGGGAGACCCGTATGCAGAGTCGGTGATTCTGTGGACTCGCTGCTCGCCGAGCTTCGATGACGTGCATTCGAATATCTCGACGACTGGTCTTGTTCAGTTGTACAACCCGGTCCCGATTTATTCGGGGGATGCAGAGGAGGATGAGGATGAAGAGGAGGATGAGCAGGCGGCTGTGTCGAATGCGCCTGTTTGCTTGAACTACAAGGTGTCTAAGGATGAGAGCTTCGAGGACGCTGCATCGGAGGGGACTGTATACACGAGTTCCGACGTTGACTATACGGTCAAGGTACGTGCTGTCTATGTATTAGAAACTTGAGAAAATTCGCTGATTAAATTGTCAGGTCGAAGCGTCCGGCTTGGAGCCGTTCACCACCTACTTCTATCAGTTCCAGGTCTGCAATTCGGACAACAAGAGCCCGGTTGGAAGAACCAAGACGACTCCTGATTCGGAGGACGAGGTCGACCAGATCAACCTGGCCGTCTACTCTTGCTCCAACTACCGTATGTCTGCTTAACAGGTGTGTGGGCGTGAGTGAACTGACAGAATACGCACAGCATTTGGTTTCTTCAATGCCTACGGAAATTCTGTGCGCAAGGATTCCGTGGACTATGTCCTCCATCTCGGGTAAGGGATGCTTTATATCTTGCATGAGACTCAGGACTGATTGGATACAGCGATTACCTCTACGAGTACAAGAACGGCGACTAGTAAGCAGGACCAACTCGGGGATACAATCGCCACATAATCTACCGTACTAACATTTGTTAGTGGCTGGGGTAACAGCATGGGGCGCATCCCTCAACCGGACCGAACCATCTTCACTCTTTACGACTACCGCAAGCGCATTGCCACCTACAGAACCGACCAGGACCTGCTTGCCAGCCATCAGAAGTTTGCTTGGATTCCTGTCTGGGATGACCACGGTATGTTTGGATCATATTTGAATATGCTCGGTTCTAATTGCAGCAGAGGTGGCCGACAACACTTACCGCGACGGCTCAGCGGAGCACAGGAACAATGGGGAATCATACGACGAGAGCGGCGGCGTCTCCGTTGACCAGCGGAAGATGAACGCCGTGCGTGCCTACTTCGAGTGGATGCCCATCAGGTAAGCCCGTCTTGAATAGCGTCAAGTTGAACGTCCATTGATCGAGTCTAGACAAGTCGAGATGGACGACAGCCTCCGCATCTGGAGAAACTTCCAGCTTGGAAACCTGGTCGACCTGATCATGCTGGACACCAGACAGTACGACCGCTCCATTACGGATATCTACGATAACACCGATTATATCTACGACATCAAGAATGACACCGGGCGCAGTTTGATGGGAGGCCGCCAGGAGGCCTGGTTGCAGCGGAACCTGATTGAGTCCACCAACCGTGGTGCTCACTGGCGCATCGTCGGCAGCCAGATCAGTATGTTTCCCTTAAGCTTAGTGGCAGTATATCTTACTAAACGGTCATTGCAGTATTCTCCCACCTGAACATGACGGTCCAGGATGCGGAACAACCGGTGAACGTGGATGCCTGGGATGGCTACCTGGGGAGCAAGAACAGGACCCTGCAGACCCTCTACGAGAACAACATCGGCAACAACATCGTGCTCGCAGGAGACACGCACGTCAACTGGGTCAGCGATCTGACCTGGCTGGACCACAGCCCGTACGACCCGCTCAGCGGCGAGGGAGCGATCGGTGTGGAATTCGGCGGCTCGGCCGTGAGCTCGCCGTCGTCGTTCGGCCAGAACATCAGTACATCCGCGGCCAACGAGATCTCGAAGGGCATCGTCGGCGACACGGAGTCGCTGCAGTGGTCCGAGGGATACTACCGCGGCTACTTTGAGCTTCAGATCACCGCGGAACAGGTTCGGGCTCATTTCTTCGGCCTGCCGACCACGACGGAGCGTGGGCCTGAGGAGATCTCCCTGGCGAACTTCACCGTCAAGAGCGGGCACAACCGGTTGGAGCGGAACTCGGACAATGTGGTCAGTGATGGGGTTGTGGCGAATGGATACCTCAGGAATGGGGAGGTCGAGCACTCTGACATGGTCTACAATACTGAGACCGGTCGTTACGAACAACGAGAATAAGTAGCGGGATGGTAGAGGGGAAGAGGCTTACTAGTCCATTTTTTTTTTTTTTCCAAAGTTGCATGATGCCAGATGACTGTATAACGAAGTGGCTGATTCTACCAGCCCTCCCAAACCTTAAGTATTCCCTTTACGCACCTTTAGGCTGCCGGACTACTATCCTGTATACCTAGCTACTCCCTAGGTCTTCTCCTTCATTGCAGCGTGTTTTAAATGGCTTCTCAAGCATTCCGCCAATCCGTCCACAATGCAGGCTGGAACCCCCTCTACTATCTCTAGCTATCCGCGAGTTTACGACATCTACCATACCCTACTCCATTACGATTACAACGTCTTCTTCAACGGGTCCCAGCTCCTCCATGTAGACAACTCCATGTTTACACGGGGCAAACTCGACCTAAGTTTCCACGCCGGCGCCGACAAGACGGCCCCCGTGGTATCTGTGTGCAAGATCCTGCATTTCTCGCGGCACTTCAAGGTCGGGTTTGGGGATCCCGGCCCCAGCCCCAACGCCGTTGCATGGGAAGATCTGGCTGCCCAGAACCTCATGGCGAGCAAGTACCGTGTGGAGATGACGATTGAGCGTGACAGTTTGGAGAATGAGAGTAGTAGCGGCGATAGGAGGAGAAGGTCCTTCCTCTGGAAATGTCCCATATTCAGCCACGACATGAAGCTATTCGATGAGAAGACGGAGACCGTCGTCGCCTTGTTTAACAGCTGCTCCTCCCTGTTCAACCTCAGGAAGGCTGGTCGGATCGAGATATACCAGTCTTATGGCCCGGACTTCGACTTGATGGTTCTTACGACCGCGCTTGGACTGGCTGAGGATTTGAGACGGTTTGAGAATAGTACTGCTGTTATACCAGCCGGGGGACTAAAGCTGTGGAATACTGTCGGCGAAACACCGAGATGGTATTAATCTTGGAAAAGACCCAGCTGGTCTGGTCCATAGTAAGTATTGGGCAGGGCTGAGGATCGCGGTTAGGAAATGCAAAAATTCTCGGGTATCATATTATTATTCCTTCCTGGGTTTCGTTCCTTTCCATTGTACTAGTTAAATCGGTTCTTTCTGTTCTACTATGGATCGCTATTCTATTCTTTGTTGTTTAAGTATCAAGGTGCTAGCTAGCAGGAAAAGACGACTATAATTGACAGTCACAATTTAACTAACAGAAGAGGGCGAAAAGGAGGAAATAACTACCATAGTAGGTACAGGTAAGATATTAGTATACTAGCATATGCTGTGTTTTATTGAGGGCACTCTACTCAGGCTACTCATCCTGTAATTAGTCTACTCAGTGACACCAAACGGAAGGGAAGCCAAATCTAAACAAAATCCGGTCTATGCGGGTGGAAGTAGACTATATACAATCAACTGGCATCCCGCCCCTTCAAATACCGCGGGACATGGCTGTTCCTCAGCTCGACCAATCTGTCCCTCCAGCTCGGCGAGAGCGTCCCATTCTAGGAATTGTCAGCTTGGTCTTTTTGGTCCACAAGGAAAGGAAACATACTTCATTTTCCAACAGCTCGGGCACCAAAACAGCCATGTTGTCTCGGTCCTTGCTCATCGCGCCGGCTTCTGTCGAGTCTTCTGCACCCAGAGTTCCCTCAAGCAACTGGAACACCTCCGAGTCCTGCAGGCAGTCTACCACGGAACGGCAGCCGAGCGAACTAGACGCCATCAAGGCCAGCGCAAACCAGCCTTCGCTGCGGACCACAGGCCATTGGGTCTGTGTGATCATAGCACCGACCGGATTGGCGATGGTCGCGTGCAAGCTGAAAAGTCGCTCCAGCAAGGCGTTGGCCTCGCTATCCTGCTCGCGGGCCCCGGGGCCCATGGTGCGGCACATGGAGGCCACGATGCGCCCGATCTCAATCTTGATCGGGGTGGAGTCGCTTTTCTCGAAGAGCGAGAGCAGCAGCGACAGATACGTCTGCGGGGGGTCGGAGTCGGGCAGCGGTTCGAGAAGCCTGGAGATGTTCTCGATGCATGATATAATCACCTGTCGCAAGATGCTGACGGCAGAAAACTGGACTTGCGGGACGGTTTCGTATTCCCATAGGCGCGAGGCGGCGGCTATTATCCCGGCATCCCCCAAGCGCAGTCTGTTGTCACTTGCGATTGCCAGGTTCTTCAGAAAGCCCAGAGCGGAGTGGAGAACGGCGGCTTTCGCATCGCCCTTCAGGATCGATATCAACTCGGTATGTATGTCCAAATCTCGGACCATCGTCTCGCAGACTTCGTCTGACCGCGCCAGATTGCCCAGCATGACACACGAGCACACCTGGAGCTGGTCTTCGCTGGCTGATAGCCAGGATTTCAGGGTCTGTGTGAGTGGCGAATCGAGCGGGTAGACCTCGAGAAACAGCGGCGAGGCGGACACCTCTGCCAGACACTGGTTGATTTTCAACTGCAGCTGCACCAACGACTGGATATTTTCGGGATCGCGGGCACCATCGATAGAAAAGGAACGCTCCAGGACTGACAATACACGGTCCACCATACGGTTCGAGATACAGACATCCTGAAACCGCTTGCGCTCCAGGTACGCCGCGAGACAGCTGGCAAGGGAGGATAGCTGCGAGAGCGACAGGTCCTTGCCACCTGCAAGCTCGACCAGAAGCGAAAGCGTCCCGTCAGGAGACTGGGCGATGCCCTGGTCTGCGTGCGCATCTTGAACAGTGAATTCAATCAGCTCGTATGAGAAGTCAAGCAACGCATCGTCCTGGACAGCGCCGTCTCGTATCAATTTCACCAGAATGTACGCTAATCGGTTCTCAGCGAGCTGAGACTGGGCGGGAGCTGTGTCTGTCAGTAACCATGCTTGCACCTAGCTGCAGGGGACGAACCGAAATCGACGCATATGTTATACATCACCGGGATCACCACATGGACCAGCGCGGGGTTTTGGACATGGCGGATAATGGCGCGTGTGTAGTTACCGTCCACCACAATCTGCCTATTTTCATCTGGGGACAATTTAATACTTCTATTTATGTAGACTCTCCAACTGACTCACCCGTGTCCGCACACGAGTTGCCCACCAGCCGTAAAGCATGAAGCAGGACCTCGCAGCTGCCAGGCGACTCGGACGAAGCCAGGAGCCGAAGAAAAAAGTCGAGAACACCCGCACGGCCATACGGGGCTCTCCATTGAGCTGGCGGGATTAGCACGGCGCGGTCAATGGAGGACTGGGCCAGCTCACGATTTCGGCTCCCGTTGGCCAGGAGCTCGGCGGATGGAAGGAGATGTTCGGAACTGCACGCCCAGAGCTCGTCCAGAGCGGCTCGTGTCTCCTGCAAGTCTGCCGTATCTGGCTCGGGTGAGTCCATGACGGCTTGCAGGGAATGGAGCTTGGTCTTTTGGTCGTCCGGGGCCAGCGACTTGGTGCCGGTGGGAGGCAGAGACGGGGGCGAGCCCAATTCCGCGAGGAGCTGGACAACGGACGGGTCTGGGGAGGCCATTGCGCTCTGCAAGAGAAGGAAGTAAGAAAGTTGAATATAAAGAGTCGTAGGTAGAGCAGAAGTATACGGAGTAGTTGATCCATGCGAGAGGGTCGATCCAGCCAAGACTCTGTCGGCGGTCTTCTCTCTCTCTCCCCGACTTCTCCTGCTTCTCTTCTCTCTCTCGACACTCCTAAATAAACAATCAGCATCCCACCATGACTCGCGCTCTCCAGTCCCTCTCGGTCTTCCTCCTTCTCTCCTCGGTATGCCTCCCACCCAGTGCTACCTCCAGTGCCAACTCCTACTAACCTGCCACTCAGCTCTACCTAGTCCTCTACCTGGGCCTCGTCCCGCTCAACCAGACCGTTCAGAAAGAAGTCATCCCAGTCGTACGCCATCCATTTCTATTATTCTGTGCGCCGCTGACCGTGCAGCTCCCGTTCTACGCCCTGATCGTGTTCGGCTGCTACCTCCTGGGCCGGCTGGGGGTGGCGATCGCGACATTCAACGACGTGCCCGAGGCGCACGACGAGCTGCAGAAGGAGATCGTGCAGGCCAAGGCGGAGTTGCGGCGGGGGGGTGTTGATGTCGACTAGCTGATAGACCTGGTGATACACTACACGACAGACACTACAAGTGGGCGGGCTTGTGGAATTGATATCATAATTGGCTAGTCGCAGGCTTAGGAGTATCAATTGAGCGGTATACAACAACAAGAAGGACGCAAGGCTATCACTCATGCGATAGGATGCTCCTGGGCCAGAGCGTCGTGCTCGTCGATATCCCTGTCCGGTCAGTCAGCATAGAGCACACACGCCCAGCGATATGATAGCCCCATACTTAGCCTCCCACGGATAACAGATCCAGACATCGTCGGTGGTCAGCGAGGAGTGGTATTGACCCGACTCGACCATCTGGAACGGCAGGACGCCCTTTTTAGGCTTGTCCTTGTTCTGCGGACACCATTGCATCAGCACCAAGCCAGCAGGACGAGAGGACGGCACAGAACTCACATGCAGCACGAAGACAAAAAACCGAGTCGTCTCGTCCTCACGCCCGAGGTGCTTCTTCGCGGTCTCGACATCCTTCTGCAGCTCGCGAACCGCATACTCCAGCGTGGTGCGGGTATCGTCGACCTCATCGACGATGAGGATATTCTTTCCGATGAGATTGGCCATCTCGAGCGAGCTCAGATCCAGCCATTGCGTGCGGGTGACTTTGGTGCCGGGGACTTCTTCGGGGTCGCCGCGGCCGAGGTCTTCATATAGGGAGAGGCCGATGGCTTGGATGGGGATGTTGGGCTGGCCGGGGCGTTTGAGGAAGGATCTGGCTGGTTAGTTCCAGTCCGTAGTAGATTCGTCGATGGAGGGTGAGGCGGAGGCATGGCATACCGCAGGATTCGCGCGGGCACATAACCGCCGCCCCCAATGGCTATCATAAGATTCGGCTGGAAAGTGTCGAGGATTTTGTCGCCGGAGGTTTGGCACAGTTTGTGCACCTGGACCGGGGCGTTAGTTGCGCGGCGCGGGGGCTGCTGCATATGCGACAGGGGAGTACCTGGTTGTAGGTGACATAGACTTTTTGCGGCATATTGCTGGAAGTGCAGGAGAGATCGCAGAGCGCTAGAGGGTATAGATTGAACGAGGATAAGTAGTAGAAAAGCAGCAGCGATGCGACAGAAAAGATTCAGAGTGGAGGAGGATTTGCAGAATGCGATGTGGGCGGCTCGGCTTATCAGGGTTGGCCGGTCCGGTGATTCCATACAATGACTATACAGGTATACATTTTTAAGTATTTCTATACCACTACTCCTACACCGGCATGTCCCCAGGTGTGTCCGGCTTGATCTGGTTGATCTCGAATCCTCCCTCGTCCTTGTCTTCGCCTCTCTGCGGCCACAGAATATGCCGCAGCACCGCCGCCCGGATCATCATCCCACACACAAACAGGTACATCAGAAGCAGCGGAATCACCATCGCGGTCCCTACAATCAGGATCGGCCTGCACGAGAACGCGTGCCCGATCGCAAGCGTCGCCGTGACCAGTGCGGTGTTGGGAAAGACGAACGAGAACCAGGTCATCGAGAACACAAGCCGTCCAGGCCCGATCGTCGACCAGTGCGCAAAGCTCGAGATGATGAAGAAGAAAATCGCCAGACTGGTCCCAGTTAGCGCACTAGTAGTCGCATAACAGACAGCAGCGACCTACCCCCACAGCCACAACGCCGCGAAATTGACCACCACCTTCAGGATATCCGCGGCGACCGGCCCGTTCCCCATGAACGATTCCGGAAACACCCTCTTCGCCTGCGCGGCCATCGTGACAATGCCCGCGACGGTGAACGCGCTGGGTCCCACCGACACGAACATGGCCGGGCGCATATGCTCCTTGGGGAGCTTCTGCGACATGAGCCGGTAGATGAACGCCGAATACATCATCAGCGACACCAAAAAGCCAACGCCCTGGATGGTTGTCCCGCCGATGATGATGGGAAGCGCGCGATACGGCTCGAGCTTCGCACTGAGGATGCCCGCATGCGGCCCGATAATCAGCAAGGGATAGGCGGGAAATATCCACACGGGCGTCATCGTGGCGATGGTGAAGGTCTGCGTCGACCATCTAATCAATTAGTGTCGTCGGTTTCCCACGGTCAGCGGCAGAAACATACAAAAGCAGATATATCCCCGCCGAAAAGGCCACGGCCAGCGCCGCGTCGATCCAGAACAGAACCTCCACCGCATGCGCGAGCCAATATCCCGTGTGGTCCGGCCCGTACTGCGAGATGTTGATCAGGATCGTGCCGAACGACACCACCGACGCCGGGACGAACAGAGACTCTGTCGGGTGCAGAAAAGATGCCCGGAAGGTGTACGGATAGAAGTAGAACCTGGCCAGCAAGAGGGCCCAGATGGCGAGATACAATGCAATATTCAGCAGAAAGATAACGACCCCGATGGTCTCCAGTCCGCGGAACCTGAACGGAACTACATGCGTCGTGTCAGCCCGGCTTTAGGTCAGGCGCGCAATACCCACTGGCATAAAGGACGTTGGCAACCCCCCCGGTTGCCATGGTCAAGGTAAAATAAGCCCAAGTAAAATGGCGGAGGCGTTTCTTCCAGCTGAGGTCGACGGCGGTCGAGTCCGAGCCTCTTCGCTGCGAGCCCGCGGCCCCAGGGTCTGCAGTCACATTCAAATCGTCGACGGCGGCATTCGTGCTCCCCCGATAGGCCGGGTCGTGCAGCGCCTCGAGGGCCGAAGTATGCACGTCGCGGGCCTTCCTACTCGGAGGCTTGAAGAGGGCGTTCTCGGTGGCATCGGAGCTGTGGATGGAGAGCTCTCGCTCGGCGTCTTCGATGGTGGGAGTGCGGTAGCCCTCGTCGCCAGGGTTTCTCAAGTACCGGGCAAGCCCCGACGTCATTATCATATTCGGAAGGACAAAGCCACCAGACCATATCCGGCCAGCAGAGAGCGCGAGGGGGGGATCTGGTCGGTCACTTCACCATCTGAGACACTGCGAGAAAGAGGGAGACATTGACCAGACACAACTTGAAGTCCATGGCGGGGTGATGGGGTTGAAGACAGACACCACTCTGGCTATGATCGGCCTGGACAATGTGGAGGAAACAGCCTAGCATGCTCCACGACCCCTATCACTGTTGAGCTTGTCCGACGGAAACCCGTCCTCAGCGTGTTCCCTGTACGGGCCGGGCAGGACGAAGATACCGTCAGAGGCGTGCATGGGCGAATGGCGTGCAGCAGAACGGCGCTTTCCTTTGTTCCCCACATAGTAGTGTTTTCTAGGGCCGGATATCTTGATAGCCGCTGCCTGGCACAGCCGAGTCGTTTGCAGGTTTTTCCTCTTGTTCTTTCGGATATCGGCACGTCGCGGCCTGAAGGAAGACGGGCTGGTCAGGGCTTAGGGCTTAGGGCTTGGGGCTTGGGCGCCGTCACGGGAATGCCGAGGCAGACGGGCTTGGCGCTGACGTCCCCGAGTAGTACGATGATGGATATCCATACTCCTACTCCCAGTGTACGAACATCATGGCGGTGGCCTTGAATCGCCGTTCCGTCTTGATCACCGGGTATGCGCCTGTCTACTCCCGCTCCTCAACCCGCTAACAGAACGTCTATCCAGGTGTTCTCCCGGCGGCATAGGACACTCCTTGGCCCGCGAATTTCATCGCAACGGGCTGCGCGTGTTCGCAACGGCGCGCGATGCAAGGTCAATCCAGGACCTAGAAGCGGGTGGCATCGAGACGCTGAGTCTGGTAGTGGACGACAGCGCCAGCGTGAAGGAATGCTATGCGGAGGTAGAGAGACGGCTTGGCGAGGGGGGCCTGGATTATCTGGTCAACAATGCGTGAGTGCCGTCAACTGCCTCGATTATCCTGCTAATCTTCCCCAGTGGCCGAAGTGAGTCGACCCGGCTATTCCCCGACGACGAACGCTGACTTGAAAGACCATACGGTTCCCGCCATGGACGTCGACGTGTCCGAGGCGCGCGCGACCTTTGAAACCAACTTCTTCGCCGTCATCAATATGTGCCAAACCTTCTTGCCTCTGCTGATCAGGTCGAAGGGAACAATTGTGCAGATCGGTTCCGTCGCCGGGGTTCGTCATTGTGTCCCTTGGGCGATTGCGATGCTAACATGCCAAGATTATCCCCTATGTGTTCGGATCGGTCTATAACGCCTCCAAGGCTGCCCTGCACTCCTTCAGCGACTGCCTGCGCGTGGAGTTGGCTCCCTTTGGGTAGGTCGATCGTCCGAGGCATCTTCCAGGCATCCTTCCCAGCTGACATATTCAACAGTGTCAACGTGACAACGGTTGTTACCGGCGGTGTCCAGTCGCGTATCGCCCGGGTCCAGCGAACTCTGCTGCCCAATTCCCTCTATACCGGCATCGAGGACCAGTACGTCCGCCGCGTGTCGCACAGCCAGAACTATGCCATGCCGCACGATGCGTACGCCCGGAGCGTCGTGGCGCAGATATTATACGGGTCTGCGCCGTGGCGGTGGATATGGCCGTGGGCGCAGGGTCGGAAGACCTGGATCTGGGAGGGCCATCGCAGCTGGGTGGTGTGGTTGCTGTCGGCGGGCTGGGCGTGGTCGGGGCTGTTTGGGTGGGTCATGACGAGGATGTTTGGGCTATCTCGGTTGAGGGCATTGAATTCGAAGCGAAATTAGCGTCGGTATCATAGCAAATGTGTTTTGGCGTTCGGGCAGTCCGTAGTAGTTCCTGTAGTGACGAAGACACGGCCCGAGCCACTAGCCGTTAGTCATCACGCATCCCGAACCCGCAGCCGTGAAAAAGCGCAGCTCACTCGATCTCCCCCGTCTTCTCCCCCCCTTCACCGTCGGGTCCCTTCTCCCACGCCTCTTCTATCTTTCTGTCCTCTCTTCGGATCACTCTCCTCTCTTCCCTGTTACCCCCCATAATGTTCAAATTCGCCCGCACCCCCCTCGCGACCGCCTTCAGAGCTGCGTCGGTTAGTCGTCTTGCTCCTGCAAACAGCTCTCTACTTTCGAGATCGCCGGTTACTGATGGGCTTGGCTATAGGAATCCTCCGTCCAGTCCAGGTTGGCGCAGCAGCAGAGGAGAAACCTCTCCATTCACGAGTACCTTTCCGCCAGACTCCTCAAGTCGGTAAGGTTCTCCCGCGCCCCTTATTCCAATCCCAGACTGATCGGGCTGTGCAGTATGGCGTAGGAATGCCCAAGGGCGAGGTCGCCCGCTCTGGGGAGGAAGCCGAATCGGTTGCAAAGTCGATCGGTATATTCAGTCACTCCACCCGGCCCGGAACACGACACTAAGACACGACCCAGGTAACGATGACATGGTCATCAAGGCCCAGGTTCTTGCCGGTGGCCGTGGCAAGGGTAGCTTTGACAACGGCCTCAAGGGAGGTGTGCGCGTGATCTACTCGTGAGTTCGACGACTGACGGAGGTACAAACGCGTGGCTGATTGAAACTCTCAGGCCGACTGAGGCTCGGATGTTCGCTGGCCAGATGATCGGAAACAAGCTCATCACCAAGCAGACCGGCGCGCGTGGCCGCATCTGCAACTCCGTGTACATCTGCGAGCGCAAGTTTGCTCGCCGCGAGTTCTACCTTGCGGTTCTCATGGACCGCCAGCGCCAGTCGCCCGTCATTGTTGCGTCGTCGCAGGGTGGTATGGACATTGAGGCTGTTGCCAAGGAGAGCCCAGAGGCTATTATCACGACCCCGATCGACATCAAGACCGGTGTGACCGATGAGATTGCCCGTAACATTGCGACCGAACTCGGCTTCTCGCAGCAGTGCATCGAGGACGGCAAGACTACGATCCAGAATCTGTACAAGGTGTTCATGGAGAGGGATGCTACGCAGATCGAGATCAACCCGCTGTCGGAGACCAACGACCACCAGGTGCTGGCCATGGACGCCAAGCTGAGCTTTGACGAGAACGCCGATTTCAGGCAGCAGGAGGTCTTTGAGTGGAGAGACCCCAGCCAGGAGGACGCTGATGAGGTCAAGGCTGCCGAGTATGCAAGTTCCGCTGGAGGTGAATATACATACTGACGTCGACAGGAACGGATTGAACTTCATCAAGCTTGACGGTGATATCGGATGCCTGGGTAAGGACTAATCCTCTTTGTGGATTTCCCAGCTAATGCAAGCAGTCAACGGCGCCGGTCTTGCCATGGCAACGATGGATATCATCAAGCTCAACGGCGGCACCCCCGCCAACTTCCTTGACGTCGGCGGCGGAGCCACACCGGCGGCCATCAAGTCGGCTTTCGAGCTGATCACCAGCGACCCGAAGGTGTCTGCGATTTTCGTCAACATCTTCGGCGGGATTGTCCGCTGCGATGCGATCGCGCAGGGCCTGGTCAACGTCGTGAATGAGATGGGTCTGCGCACGCCGATTGTGGCGCGGCTGCAGGGCACGAACATGGAGCAGGCTCGTACCCTGGTAAGTGCCGTCCTTCTCCACGCTACCGACATAACATAACCAACGGGTTAGATCAACGAGTCCGGCCTCAAGATCTTCTCGATCGAGGACCTGCAGAGTGCGGCGGAGAAGTCGGTGCAGTTCTCGAAGGTGGTCAAGATGGCGCGCGAGATCGACGTCGGTGTCGAGTTCACCCTGGGTATCTAAGCTCCCGTGTTGCGCGTTTGGCATTGGATGGGGAATGGTGTGGAGATGGATGAAGACTTCAGCCCCGGGGCGAGAGGGATAATGCTCTGACTAACATGTTTTTGTACAGAACGGGTCCGGAGGGCATAAGGGATGATTTGATTGGAATGAAATGGATGAATGGAGGAGGGGGATAATGAAGGTGTTCTATAGAGTGTACTTTTCATCTATCATTGTTTACTTTGTTTCTTCACTGTATTTGTTTTATTCTATAGTCACTAGCGACGGTTGTAGATGCGATTCAAAACGAACCAGATATACCGTTAGTTAGCAAGGCAGCCATCTCAGCCAGCCAACGGCACAACGGGAGAAGCACCGGGAACGCTGGCCGCATCATCAAAGCACCAGGCCGTCAGGCCATCCTCATGGAGGAGCAGGACGAACTCGGCATCGCCGTAGAGCGAGCAATACGGCGACTCCTGGGCATGGCGGGCGTCGACGCCCATGAAGGCGGAGGAGCGGAACGGGGGCACGTCGTGGGGATTTGATACGCCGACGTGGGCGCTGTGGGGGTTGAGGACGAGGTAGTAGAGGATGTTGCAGCCGACGGAGACGATGGGGTTAGTGTAGGCGTATTTGTAGTTGAGGATGTGCAGCGACAGGCGGTCGCTGTCGCTGTCGTGGGAGATGAAGAGGAAGAAGTCCGTGTGCACGGGCCGCTGGGCGCGGCGCAGGCTGACAGCGCCGATTCTGTCGTTGCACAGGGTCAGCAGGGACATGGGGGTGTTCAGGAGCAGGGAAGTGTCGAGGACGAGATCGGGGGTCGGGACCGGGGGGATGGGGATGGAGGAGGAGGAGAGGGGTGAGGGGTGAGTTGAGCCGT
>RAQS01000063.1:0-68709 GCA_003698115.1 Aspergillus sp. HF37
GTCCGCTCCTCGTCATCATCATCACTATCATCCATAAACCCCTCCTCCAGATCCCGACTCAACCTGCCCTCAACATCCTCCCCCGCCGTCGAACTCCTCCGTCGCTCCAGCGCCTCCCTCCTTGCCGGGTCCATATTCATCCCCACCAAGATCTCCCCCTCCTCGTCGTAGATGCTCGCGTTGTCCGTCTGCTCCTCCGGCCGCATCCCCCGCCGCCATGTCTCCGGTAGAACGGCCCGCACCACGACGTCCCCGATCCGGTCTCGCAGGGACACCGTGTGCGCGCTTATGGCGTGGAGCGGTAGGTAGTTCGCGTAGCGTTGGTGCGAGCGCCGCGCGACCGGGATTATCACGAATGAGAAGACGAGGTATACCGTGAGCGCGATCGAGGCGGGGATTAGGATTGTCTGCGTTCGTTAGTCTCGTGGTTTGGTTTGGTTCCTGGTTCGGAGGTCCGAGAAGGGTACCTTGGCTAGGTTCGAGGAGCCCATTTTATGGCGAAGTCGTGCGAAGAGGCGTGGGCTGGATGCGCATTAACGGGCGAGCAATTGAGGTTCCGTATTATGGTGTGTCTCCGTATCCCGAGTAATTCGGGTCTCCATCGCATTGCCTCTACTCCCGAGTTATGTCGATGGTGGATCTTGTCACGTGGAGATCCCACGTGACATCTGCCAAGGCTTCTGTTTAGCAACCTCCCTAACAGCGCCAATACCAACACCATCTCGCTCATATCACCCAGCGTCGACTTACTCCTAGTCGCTCTTTCTCGTTATCTTTCTTTGGAGGTTTCCTTGTGGTTTCCTTGTGCGTGTCTGGCGCCGATCCTGGGTCAACCCGTACTTCCACTGCGGAGTACCCGTCGCAGTCAGGAGTCAAAAGACGCCAACGCATCCGAGTGTTTTATGCCTCTATTCCCTCTCTCAGTTTCATAGCAGGCCTAACAAGTCAGCCAGCGGAAGTTCTTTAAGGTGGCCGGTGTGGATAGCCATCCCATGCTGCGCCTTTCTCCCAGCGACGACGGCCTGTCAGCATGCCCACCTCCTCATCTGCGTCCGACAAATCGCGGCAGACCTCAGGCGGCAAGTCGTTTTTTGGGAGGAAACTGCACAAGGAGAAGCCGGCGGCCGAGGACCGGTACGAGGCGCCGGGGTATGGGTACGGAGGACTCGAGAATCTGGCGCCCCCTGGAAGCGCCGCGGGGTCTCGATCGTCGCGCCATTCCAAGAGAAGCTCCATCCAGTCCGTCGATATGAGCCACGACGTCGATCACAACGGCTTCCCCGTCTCCGCCGGCGTCGTCACCTCGATCCCGTTCGAGAGTTTGCCGTCCGACACCAAGTCGCCGATTCCCGTCGACTCCGTCTCCAGACCTGACTCGTCCGCCCGAAGAGACCCGTCCCCGAGCGGCTTCGCCAAGTTCGCTGGCGGCGACTTTCACCAGTATCCCGCGTGGAACCCGTCGTCCGTTCAGCAGGTACAGCAGTATTCGTCACACCCGACAGGACCGCGTCCGCCGCCGCATGCGTCTAATATAACAATGTCCGGGAGTTCGTCGGGGGATAAGGGTGCCCGATACCAACAGTGGGGGGGGAGGCCGGGGAGTTCGGCGGCCAACATGGGGTTTAATCACAATTCGTCGTCCACTCTCGACTCCTCGGCGAATTCGCGCATGTCGATCGACCAGGCAAGCATTCACTCGTCCGTTTCCTCGAATCCTCGTGCCTCTGGCCATTTCTCCTCCGACAGCTCGTCGCGGACGCTCAAGACCTCGCATTCGGGCGACCGGTCTAGTCGCTCGTCCGCGTGGCCGTCTGCGCAGCAAGGCTCCGTGGGGTCCACAACGTCCGAGAGATATCTCAGTCGCCCACGGGATGACCGCATTGTGGACCAGCTGTTCCTGGATTTAATGCAGAAGCGCGGCTGGCAGAATCTCCCCGAGCAAGCGAAAAGGCAGATGCTTTCGTACCCGGCTTCCAAGAAGTGGACGCTTGTTCACCAGGACCGGTTGACTGAGCTGCAGGGAGAGCAGAAGCGACGGCAGAATGCGCGCCAAACCCACGGCCACGACATTCTCCACCGCGCTGATGACGAGGGGAGCCCGGAGTGGTACGTCAAGAAAGTGATGGATGATACTATCACGTCCAAGCAGCTGGCCAGCTTGAGCGTTAGTCTACGGACACAACCGATTAGGTGAGTTCCATGAATGCACTCCTGCGCTGTCCTGTCCTGTCCTGCGTACTAACTAAACTAGTTGGGTCAAAGCATTTGTCGAGGCACAAGGCCAGGTCGCCCTGACGAATGTCCTCTCGAAGATCAACCGCAGAAAGGCTTCTGGGCCTGTTCCAGCACCCCCGACCGGCGATAAGGATCTGGACCGCGAATACGATATTGTCAAGTGTCTAAAGGCGCTGATGAACAACAAGTACGGAGCGGATGATGCTCTAGCACACCAGCAAGTCCTCGTAGCTCTTGTGAGCTCGTTGCTCTCCCCCCGGCTGAATTCGAGGAAGCTAGTCAGTGAAGTCTTGACCTTCCTCTGCCACTGGGCCGACGGACAAGGCCACTTGAAGGTCCTCCAGGCCATGGACCATGTCAAGAACCACCATGGCGAAACCGGCCGCTTCGATGCCTGGATGCGCATCGTCGAAGTGACGATCGACGGCCGGGGGAAGATGGGCAGCTTGGTTGGAGCCAGCGAGGAGTATCGCAGCGGCGGGATCGGCATTGAGAACCTGCTCATGGAATACGCCGTTTCGACCATGTTCCTCATCAACATGCTGGTGGATGCGCCGGACAACGACCTACAGCTACGATGCCATATCCGCGCCCAATTCATCTCCTGCGGCATCAAGCGCCTTCTGGGCAAGATGGAGGGCTTCCAGTACGAGGTGATAGACAAACAGGTCGAGCGATTCAAGGAAAACGAAGCGATTGACTACGAGGATCTGCTCCAGCGGGAAGGCAGCAGCATCAAGGGCAGTGTCGAAGGCGAGGTCAAGGACATGGGCGATCCATTGCAAATCGCGGATGCAATCAACACCAAGATCGATGGGAGTCGGATACATGACTATTTCCTTTCTGCCATGCAGCACATGCTGCTCATCCGAGAGAACTCCGGGGAGGATGCGCTGCGGATGTTTCAGCTCGTCGACGCCATGCTCAGCTACGTGGCCATGGACAGGAGGCTGCCCGATCTCGATCTCCGACAGGGGCTAACGTTCACGGTACAGAGCCTGCTGGATCGTCTCCATACCGATGCGGAGGCAAGGCAGGTTTACGATGAATCTCTGGAAGCTCGCCAAGTTGCCGAGGCGGCCATCGCCGAGCGAGATGAGATGAAGGCGCAGGTGGAACTCGGTGCGGATGGCCTGGTAAAAAAGCTTCAGAAACAGATCGACGAGCAGACGGGCATCATTGAACTGCAGGGGCGGCAGAACGAATCGCTCAAGGCAGAACTGGCCGATGCCCAGCGGCTTCGTGCGCAGGAGCTGCAGCGGAACGAGCTGGAGACACGAGAACTTTATCTGATGTTGCGAGACGCCCAGGATATCGCCGCGTCGAACGCCAAGAAGAACAATATGGCAGAAACCGACCCGTCGCATATGAACGGCATCCTGGACCGGGAGAGGCTGCTTGGGAGACTGGAGATGCAGCTGGAGAGGTCCAAAACGCAGTTCAAACTTGAAGGCAAGGTCTGGGGCGAGAATGGGCCGTCTGACCGGCTGCGCGAGCTGCGGGAGCAAATGGACAGCGATGTTGAATCCAAGGAGGACTTCGAGGAGCATGCTCGTCGGACTCTGGATGCCAATGCTCTTGGGTCCGTTCATCGGAAGAGGAGCCATGTGCCCGAGACGGACAAGGAGCTTGAGGACGGCCGTTCGTTGTCACCTCTGGATGAAGGTGACGAGGTCGTGTACGAGAAACCGCGCCTTGTGGAGCTCCAGCGGCCAAAGCTGAACCCTGTGCAGGCGACTGGTCTACTAGGGGAGATTGCCTCGAAGGTTCCGAAGATCGATCCTGCGTCTGAAAATGACGGCGATACCCCGAGGCCAGGGTCTATCGAGGAAACAGAAAAGGCAGCTGAACCAGATGAACCAGATGAGCCGGAGCCAGATGAGCCAGATGAGCCGAATGAGGACGGGCAGCTCGTACCTCCTCCGCCGCAACCTACAGACGCCGCAAAGGCTGTCCCTCCCCCCCCACCACCACCACCTCCCCCAGGGCCTACCGGCGCATTCCCTGCTCCTCCGCCTCCTCCGCCTCCACCAGGACCTACCGGTGCTTTCCCTGCGCCGCCTCCGCCGCCGCCGCCTCCTGGCGCTGTTGGAATGCCTCCACCACCCCCTCCGCCTCCAGGAGCTACGGGAGCTTTTGGGTTACCGCCGCCACCGCCACCACCTGGGGCTGCATTGCCAGGTGCTTGGAGAGCAAACTACCTCCCACAAACCACATCCTCTACCACTGCTGGCATGCCATCCATCCGACCTAAGAAGAAACTCAAGGCTCTCCATTGGGACAAGGTTGATACTCCGCAGGTGACGGTGTGGGCGTCGCATGCGCCGACTCCGGAAGCGAAGGAAGAGAAGTACAGCGAACTGGCTAAACGAGGAGTCCTGGACGAGGTTGAGCGGCTGTTCATGGCAAAAGAGACCAAGATCTTTGGCGGCAGCACAGCGGCCAAGCAGCGCAAAGACAAGAAACAGATCATATCGAACGAGCTGTCCAAGAACCTGCAGATCGCCATGGCCAAGTTCTCGCAGTATCCTGCAGATGACGTTGTGCGGATGCTCATCCAGTGCGATCGGGATATTCTGGACAATTCGGTCGTGATGGACTTCCTGCAGCGGGAGGAGCTCTGCAATATCCCCGAGAATGTCTCGAAGCTGATGGCGCCGTACAGCAAGGACTGGACAGGCCCCGACGCTGCGACTTCTACTCGGGAGCAGGATCCCAACGACCTTACTCGCGAAGATCAGATCTTCCTCTACACCGCGTACGAGCTGAATCATTACTGGAAGGCGAGGATGCGCGCGCTCTCCCTGACGCGCACGTTTGAGCCGGACTACGAGCACATCTCAGCGAAGATCCAGCATGTCGCCAAAGTCAGCGAGGCGCTGCGGGATTCGGTTTCCCTCATGAATGTTCTCGGTCTGATTTTGGACATTGGCAATTTCATGAACGACGCCAACAAGCAGGCGCAGGGGTTCAAGCTGGGGTCTCTTGCGCGACTGGGCATGGTCAAGGACGACAAGAACGAGACGACGTTTGCCGATCTCGTCGAGCGGATCGTCCGCAACCAATATCCGGAGTGGGAGGACTTTTCGGACGATATCGGGGGGGTTATTGGGCTTCAGAAGCTGAACGTCGACCAGCTGCGCGTGGATGCGAAGAAGTACATTGACAACATCAAGAACGTGCAATCGAGCCTCGACGCGGGCAACCTGAGCGATCCCAAGAAGTTCCATCCGCATGACCGCGTCAGCCAGGTTGTGCAGCGGAACATGAAGGATGCGCGGCGCAAAGCGGAGCAGATGCAGTTGTATCTGGATGAGATGATCAAGACTTATGATGATATCATGACCTTCTACGGAGAAGACAGCGGGGACGAAAATGCGCGACGGGACTTTTTCGCCAAGCTGGCTTCGTTCTTGCAGGAGTGGAAGGTAAGCTGCCATTTCCTTGGACTTTTATGGACTGGCTAACCCTGGCAGAAATCACGGGAGAAGAACATGACGCTGGAGGAGAGCAGGAGACGCATGGAGGCGTCGTTGGCACGCAAACGTGTCAACGTCGGGCTTGCGAACGGTGCCGCCGCACCAACCGAAGCACCGCAATCGCCGGCGACCAGCGGGGCGATGGACTCTCTGCTGGAGAAGTTGCGAGCGGCGGCTCCGCAAGCGCGCGACACTCGTGACCGCCGTCGCCGTGCTCGGCTGAAGGAAAGGCACCAAGTCCGCGCTGCGTCTGGGCAGAAAGTGCCCGAAGATATGACCGCAGAGGGCGAGGACGATCCGGAGAACGGCCCCAACGAACCGGATACCGCTGACGAGCCCGGGCTACTTCCACCCCAGGAATCCGAGGCGGGGACCGCGGGCAACGAACCCCAAGTTTCAGAAGGAGAAGATGTTGCAGACCGCGCGGCGAGTATGCTGCAAGGACTGCGAGGGGATGGGGGAGGCGATCGCCTTCGCAGGCGGAGAGAAAGCGCCGAGGAGGAGCGGCGAAATCGACGGATGAGGAGACGCAATGGCGGGAGCAAGGACAGTGCCGACGCTCTGCCGTCGGTGGGCGAGCCGTCGTCGACTGACGGTCCTGCAGACGACAAGAACGAGGAGGCTCAGGCGCCGTCGATAGTCGTGTCTCCGACTGAGGCTCCGACTGAGGCTCCCGACAGCGAACCCAGTCCTCCAGCCAAGTCCGCTGAACCGTCGGATGCATGATGCATAATGCATTTGTTGATAGATCGCATGTGCCTCGGATATCCCATACTACTGTATAATACCACGTCCATGCATTTCTTCCTTGGGTTTGTTGAATCATGATGCTGTTCTTGTCGAGTTGGGGTGTTATTATTGTACATATCTTCTATACATTCTATGGCGAGCTGGTCTCTGGTGAAACGTATGCCCTATCTATATAGATAGGCGATATCACGTGATGGATTCCTCTTATCGAGTCTTCAACTTCATTATTGAATCTCCATTTTACGCATGCGGCTATTGCCTTTCCAGTGTTTGCGGCGGGCTATCCCCCTTTGCCCTCTGCGATGCTCGTTCGCTTCGCGTAGGCCTCTGATAGGCCAGCTCGTTCTGCCCAGGCGCGCCTTTTCTTGCTCGCCGCCAGCGCGATTTGGCGTGGAGGGAGACTCGAGCATCTACGCTCTGTCTACTGCAGCCGGGAGAGCTGCCATTGCCGTTGTGAGGGTGTCAGGGACAGCATGCGTGCCGGTACGATGGTTACCCCTGACGAATGATTCAAGTTGCTAATGGCCAGATCTACCAATCCTTATGTCCGAACACGCCGCTCCCAAAACCGCGCATGGCGGCAGTCCGCTCGCTCCACGATCCAACCAACACCAGCAGCAGCGTCCTCGACACCGGCGCGCTCGTGCTGTATTTCCCAGCCCCGAAAACCGTCACTGGCGAGGATGTGCTCGAGCTGCATGTGCACGGGGGCCCTGCGATCGTCAAGTCCGTCCTCGCGGCGATATCGCGCCTGGATCGCACAGACCGAGCTGGGCTCGTCCGCTACGCGGAGCCGGGGGAGTTTACGCGTCGCGCGTTCATGAATAACCGCCTGGCGCTCCCGCAGGTCGAGGCGCTGGGCGAGACGCTCGCCGCGGACACGGAGCAGCAGCGTCGGCTGGCGGTGCGCGGATCGACCGACACGCTGGCACGGCGGTACGAGTCGTGGCGGCACCGGTTGCTCTACGCGCGCGGCGAGCTGGAGGCGCTGATTGATTTCGCGGAGGACCAGGATTTCGAGGAGTCGTCGGAGCAGCTGATTGCGTCAGTTGCGGACCAGCTGCGGGCGCTGCGGGCGCAGATTGCGCTGCATGTGCAGAACGCGTCCAAGGGCGAGCTCCTGCGCAGCGGGATCCGGATTGCGTTGCTGGGCGCGCCGAATGCGGGGAAGAGTTCGCTGCTGAATCGGGTGGTGGGCAAGGAGGCGGCCATTGTGAGTACCGAGGAGGGCACGACGCGGGATATCGTCGATGTCGGGGTCGATCTGGGCGGGTGGTTCTGCAAACTCGGCGATATGGCGGGGATTAGGTCTGCGGGGGATGGGGCTGTTGTCATTGGGGCGGTCGAGAAGGAGGGTATTCGCCGTGCGCGCGCGAGGGCGCTGGAGTCCGACGTGGTTATTGTCGTTGTTTCGCTGGAGTACGGGGCGGGGGCGGGGGCGGACGGTGAGCCGCCGCGTCTGTCTGTCGAGCCGGAGGTTGCGTCTGCGGTCAACGACTGCGCACACGCAGGCAAGTGTCTCCTCGTGGCGTTTAACAAATGCGACCGACTCCCCGAGCGCGTGGACGGCCGACTGCGGCACGAGCTGGCCGAAGCAGCCGCGTCTCTCTTCCCGGCAATCCCGACCTCGCGCGTCTTCGCTATCTCCTGCCAGGACGCGCTCGCCGAATCGTCCGCGGACCCAGGGGGTATCCAGACCTTCCTGCGCGGGCTGATCACCGCGTTCGAGGAGATTGCCTCGCCGTCGGGGGTCGACAACGACCAGGACGGGAAATACGACGTCTCGTACTGGGAGGACTCGCTCGGCGTGACGCATCGCCAGAGCTCGAGTCTCCAGCGCTGCTTGGCCCACATCACCGATTTCCTGGCCCAGACCGACACCGCCCACCCGGATCATGCTGAAGGCGACGAGGCCGCCGCGGGGGTCGATATCGTCACCGCCGCCGAACACCTGCGCGCGGCGGCGGACGCCCTTGCGAAGATCACGGGGAAGGGCGAGAGCGGCGATGTGGAGGATGTGCTTGGGGTTGTTTTTGAGAAGTATGCTCCCCCTGGTGTCACAATATCGTATGCTGACTTGTCAGGTTCTGTGTTGGTAAATAGGCAGGCTGCCCGTCGGTTTTACCGCTGTTCGTTGGCATTGGCATTGGCTCTGGCGTTTTCGATTCCTGGATTTGGCGTTATATCTCGACCTATTGTGATGAGACAACTTGAAGTTCAGGGAGGCTAGCGGGTCTGATATACTGTAGCTAACAAAGTGCTTAATCTAGTTCCATCTTCTGCTTGACGTTGACCTAAGGCCTGCCCTGTAGCCATACTAGGTGCACAGAACTTGATGCTTATATGTGCTATATTTAGTCACTGAGAGACCGGGCAAGACATGCAACAGCTGCTCTTTGCCACGCCTCGTATCCCCGGCCACTGATCAGGCCTAAGCCGCCGGAGCGTAAATCATAGGCCAACGCGTTGCCACATCCAGTTGGCACTGACTCTGACTCTACAGTTGTCCAATATCAATTCCGAGACTGAAACAAGCCCATCTGACTGCGTGCGGCCAACCGCCAATCAGCCGTCTATGGCTGGCGAATACGAGGAGTTGATCCAGATGCAACATCATGTCTCACTCGTGATTCTTCTATATAGAACTCGACCCGACTCGTCCTGCCACTTCCCCGGCGTTCGACAGACAACCATCTGCTCTTCCTCATCTTCAGACCATGCAATCCGTCTGGACTCTCCTCGCAGGCATTATTGCCCTCACCCTACCTACCGCAGCCTACGGCGGCGGCGGCGGCGACACCAGGAGCTGCGTCGCCGACTCGCGCAACCTGAACTCGTGGACGGTCCGGCACTTCTCCTACAACGAGACATACATCTTCACCACCCCATCGCACCAGAACTCGTACGGGGTAGTCAACTTCACGCTCGAGAACGGCGCCGCTGAGTACACGCCCGTTACATGTTACGCGTCTTCCTCCGTGCTCACCGAGTTCTTCTTCGGCAATTACTACCGCGACTGCCGGGGCGTGCCGGACGGCGAAGAAGCCTCGTTCTCCTTCAACCGCGTCGCCAACGTCAACGAGCTCCGCATCAACCAGACCTGGCACTGTCCCGACGACGACGGAGCAGGGTTTGAGGCCAAGGGAAGCGTCAAGCTCGACCTCGACTGTGAGGTGGATGAGTGGCAGAACCCGGACTGGAGCAATGGGCCGCCGTATGAGTTTTATTCCACGCGCTATGTCACCTGCGAGCCGGTGACGGTGTCTGTTCCGGTGGACGAGGTCAGGGAGATCTCGGGCTAGTAGCAAGCAGCATGGTTTGGAGTAGGGTTTGCTGTTTGCTGGGCTAGGGTGCTGCATGCTATCGAGGATCAGTCGACTTGTCGGTATTCACAGCAGTTAATCACCAGCTACGAAATGGACACGGGACGAGTAATAAGCAAAACAAGACTAGCAGTATGGGGCTATCGCTCTCGATATTACCGTTAGTTATCTACCAAGGTCAGGGTACATTAGAAAGTAGACAGTTCGAGGTTTAGTAGAAATTAACTCATTTCGGTTAAACAAGCAAGTCGGGGAAATGGCCCGTCTGGTTGATTTTCTGGGGTGTTTTGAAAACGCAACCAAGTAGTGTCATGCACTTAATAAATGTATAGAAAGGATTTTAAACTAGTAGTCGTAATTTAGACGGTTCAAAACAGTTGTTGTTGTACAGGCGGCAAAAAGTTTGCAGAGACGTTATGAAATCATTTGTGATGCACCACCTTTCCCAGCTTCTTTTTCATATTCGCCACAAGTCCGCTGTCATGAGATGACTGTTCTTGCGTACCGGCAGTTTCGTCTGTACTAGCACCTTGCTTGTTGCCTTGATTAACATTGTCTAATATGCGTTAGTATGCAAAAAAGAGACATTATTAGGACGCGTGCTTGAAAGGGCAAAGTACTGACATGATTTCGAACCCGTTAACCGCCCCTTCGCTTCATCCATCTTCATCTCATACTCGTACCTGTCCTTTGGAGCAGAACTCTTGGGACCCTGGAGAGTTTCCCTGCTCACACCATGCTGTTCCCCAGAACCTGTACCAGCACCGGTAGAGTCGGCAGGTAGGTGGTCATCTTGACCACCATGTTGTTGTTGCGGGTTCAGAGAGCCATTCCCAAATGACTGGACGTCACTAGCGTTCGACATTCTATACCCTGTTATACTGTGTTCGCTGCGCGGTTGGCCTAACTTACCTCCACCTCTGGTCAGACTATTCACTTTTGGTGGGCCCTATCGTGGCGAGTTTCGTCTTTTCGGGTAGACAAAACAGTCCGCAAATTTATTGAATGGAGGTTTTGAATGGAGGTTTTGCTGTAGCGGAGGACGATGAGGAGGGAGGAGGATTGAGAAGAATTTAATAGATCAAATCATTATGCCAGGCCTGGCAAACGACCATTATAAATAGCCCCCAGATTGGAACGATCGACTATGGATGGCGTCAGTCTATGTCACAAACCAGCTATATGACCGGACCTCGCCAGTCATTACATAAGAGCCTGGCTTTAAGGTATTTTCATATCTTTTCATATTTTTTCATGTCTTTTCATATATAGCTTTATTATGGTAAGAAACAAGAACAGAACACTTTTTACCGACGGACTGCGAGGGCGATATGGCGACAAATTTAATGCAGTTTAGACTAGTATTTAATGGCCCCCAGAGAGCTGTCTGTCTATCCTAGAATGACTCTGTACATAACTCGGACATTCAGGAAGCCTTGGCGATGAGGGTTGGCAGTTCCGATCGGCGATGGATGGCGGAGACAGTCAAACCAGTTTAGCGCGCGCACTACACTACACTACACCCGAACGGAGAGGCAGCTAAATGGCACGAGCAGCCTACCGTACCTGGTAGTGGAGTGGTTCATAGGAGAATATTAAACATAAAGAGCGAAAGAATAGGAAGGAGTTATATGGGAAAAGAAAAAGGAGGAAGATCTAAAGTAAAGAGGAAACGCCACTACCTGGCTGCATGACACGCGTACGCTAGCCAAAGACCATGATGTCTGTCTGGGCTAACCGAACAAGATTCTGCTCGGGCAGAAGAATGACAAACTAAACTAGAGCCTGTATACTCGCAATTTATAGTCCAGAGCTGTAGATTTAATAGCCATAGATACAGATACGAAAAAAGACGAATTTATAACATAGACTAAGAGCCCTTGAGAGCGTTTTTACATTAGCAATAAAACCCATGGTTTACATACACCATGCTGTGTCTGGCGATGCACTGAAACAGGCAAGTATTGTCACAGTACAATGATGTTTGCCATGGCTTGGCAGGTGCGAGATTATAATGATAGGGATAGGAATGTTTAAATACAGCTAATGGTTGACGACGGAACCAGTTTGTTTTCTTCGCTACTGCAATCCAGGAAACAAAGGCATGTCCTTACCGTTGTCTCGATCGACTTCAGAAGCCAATGTCAGCGATAGTATGTGGTGTATACTCTTCCACTTTGCGTCTTATTATAATAGCCCTATACGAAGTGCTAATATAATAGATGCCTCTTCATGGACCATGCTCTACTGGGTGCTTTTCGTGATCGTTTCTATCCTGCTCTTCCTGCTACGGCAGCACAGGATAGCATGACTAGGTGGGTTTCCATCCTTTCAGTTTTATCCCTGGATATTTTGGAGCATTGCTAATTGACAGGATAATTGGTCTTTAAACCATTAGTACACTATGAGTGCAGGCTGCGAAGATACGACGCTAGGAACTTCCTACGGCATGGTACTTATGTACGAATAGATCAAGCGCAAAGAAGGAACAGAATGCGAGGAGTAACATTGTTTTTAGTTGGGGGGGGGAGGAAATTATGTGAGCGGTTCACCGCACTTAGGACTGTCTTGACTCAGGTACCTGTTCGGGTAAGCACCGTCACTGGTTCCGGTGGTCACGGGCCCAGGCTGGCCTCCGGGGACGGTTAGGCAGCGTGGTCAGCTTGTTCATACCAATTTCTCTTCTTGTACAATACTTACCCCCTAATGTTTGCGTCGATACCTTTTGCGACAGTTCTTGGTCCCGATTCCAGCAACCCGCTGCATGTATTATTACACTTTGTTTTTGGACTTTTGTTTATGTCCCTATACATAAGTCTGGGGGTTCCGCCCATGAACCCAGCCAGGCACTCGACGCTTCGGTCTTGCTTTCATTCGATACCGCTGGATACCTTCGTAGTAGTAAGTCAGCAGCATAGCGTAACCAGATTATGGCGATAATAGACCGTCTGCCCTGGTTTGAGTATGACTAAAGGCTTAAATGATATATCTCCAGGAATCCGTGGAGCTTCTAAATGTCCATATAGCCGGAAGTAAGGCCAACGAGAGAGATGTGCGATAGCAATCGTTTCCCTGTATATACAGACAGAGTGCAGACTAGCCCAGTCATAAATAAGGGCATACCGCCTCGCGTTACATCAACTCGGACTCCCACTCCCGCTGCCCAACACCATTGCTCTGACACGGCACGGGGCTTGCACCGACAGGCCGCAGATCCATGACCTGGGTCAAGCAGCCACGGGGCGAGACCACGCGCTCGATTCTCCAGCCAGCAGCCTCAGCCAGGCGGGTATACTCGTCGAGGGTTCGTTCCCTGTTTCTGCAGCGCGCGAGCATGCGGATATCGGCATAGCGCGCCCCGCGGCCCAGCCGGCCGTCGAACAGGATCGACTCGATGACCAGCACGCGGCTGACGCCGGGCTTGATCTCAAGCGCGGCCCGGAGTCGGCCCAGGATCTTGATGCAGTCCTCGTCGCCCCAGTTGTGCAGGATCCACCGCAGAACATACACGCTGGATCGCGGGATTGTGTCTTTGAAGAAGTCGCCCGCCGTCACGGACACAAGCCGGCGGGACACGGTGTTGTTGCTGTTATCGGCCAGAAACCGCTGCCTGAGCATCTCCGCCGTCGGCGGCAGCTCGAAAGCAGCAGCCTTTGCCTCCGGGAACCGCTCGAGGTAGGACTCGATGAAATCGCCGACCCCGGCGCCAATGTCGACTACCGTCTCGTGGCGGACCTGGTCCCAGGGATAATCTGCGAGGAGGCCGGACGCCTCAACCACGCTCCCGGTGCCCGTCACCTTGTGGAACGCGGCGATCCGGCCCGTTTCCGCCAAGTACTGGTAGATGGGCTTGTCGGTGTTGTAGAACAGCTCGGTGGCGGTCTTGGGCTGGTCGCCTTTCAACTGGTCTGGGAGGTGGCTGAGGATGTCGTTATATTCGCGCGGGAAAAAGTCGACCCAATTGATCCAGCTCGTCCAATGATCCTTGCGGAGCAGGCATGAAAGCCGATTGTTGGACAGCTTGCCTGTGACGGGGTCCTGGGAGAAGTATCCCATTTCGCGCAAGTACCGAACGATTTGGAAGAGACTCTGCTCATGCAGGCCCGCTGCCTTGGCCAGATCGGAGACGCTGCATGGCTGTAATTTCTCGACATGGTCCGCAAGCGCATATTGGGAGGCGCACAGCAACACTTTGCTGTTGCTAAAGGCTGGATGACCATCAATAAGTTGTGCAAAAGAATCAGCTGCGGCCTGGACGCCATACCGAATATTCCATCGACCAGTGTCATATGCGGCGGTGTCAGTGTGACAAGTAGCTTATCAAGCGCCTGTATGGTGTCGAGGAGCTTCTGGTACATCGAGCTTGACGCTTGCAGCGAATCCCGCGACACATCGAGGCATGCGGCGAGATCCTGGGACAAAGGTCCTTCGAAGAGTGAAAGCGCATGTTTGATGTTCCAATTGACGTGTTCAAGCTCGTTCTCCATGGTCCTGTGGGCTCGACGTGTGAGCAAAGAAGCAAACGGGGCAATTTTGGCATTCCGGCTGTATGTTGAGAAAGACGATCGATAATAAATCATCCATATCTGCAGCCACTCCAGCTACGGCGCCTCCGGACCGCCGTCGGCGGATATTCTGTGAGCGGTCATATATACTCGCCGAAGCCGAGTCGCGGAGGCTACTTCTCGGCATGGCATGAGCATGGCCTGGTCGCATAAAGAAAACCACTGCTGAGTGAAAAGAGCCATTCGGGCTATATCTCGACATCCTTGGTAAACGAGGGTTGGTTGCTGTTTGAGCCATCGGCGTCACCATCCACTTGCAAGCTGCGCACAATGCCATCGCCATCGCACGTCACCACTCTCCTCGGCCATTTCTTTGCCCAGGCCAGAGACCATCCGTCGTCAATCGCAGTCGAAGACGGAACGCAGTCGGCCGATCCAGGAATCTGGCCGAGCATCACCTATGGCCAGCTGGATGCTCTATCCGACGCATGGAGTGAACGGTTGCGCCTGGCTGGTGTCCGGGCAGGATCAATAGTGCCATTGCTTTCCACCAAATCAGTTTCCATGGTTGCCGCGGTGCTGGCCATCCTGAAGCTCCGCGCAGCATACGTGCCAATAGACGTGGATTCGTGGGGGAAGGATCGAATAGCAACCGTGCTCAACGCTCTCGACCCGGAAATCACTGTGTCTACGCCGCCACGTTCGAGTGAATGGCACACAGACTACCTTCAACTGGTTTTGGCGGACGCAGAGCCAGCGGATATGGAACCAGGCAGTGCTGACCCTGGACATGATCGTTGCGCCGGCAGAGGAGACGATCTGGCGTACATTATCTTCACGTCCGGCACGGAAGGCAAACCGAAAGGGGTCATGGTAGGCCAGCGGTCCATCTCTCGCTATGTGACAGAAGGGGGCAAGCTGCCCTTCAATTTCAACACCAGACACGGCACGAGAGTGCTGCTGATTTGCTCCATTGCCTTCGACGGTGCGTGCGTCGAAATCCCTCTTCTCGAGTTCCCCGTCTGACGTCTCCAATACAGCATGTTCTGGGGCTATGTTCAGCACTCTTTGCAACGGAGGCACTCTTGTCCTCGCCCACCCAGCCACCCTTGAGGCTGTCGCCAAAACTTGCCATGTTTTGCCATTGACCCCTACCATCCTCGCGACGCTTGACCCAACAAGCGGGTTTGATTCGGTGGAAAGGATATTCGTTGGCGGTGAAAGCCCAAGCCCGTCGTTGGTTTCGTCCTGGTCCTCTTCTAAACGGCGTCTGTACAACTCATACGGACCGACCGAGACCACATGTATGGCCCTCATGGCAGAGCTTCTGCCGGGCTGCCCGATCACCATCGGCTGGCCAATCTCATACAGTTCTGTTATATTGCTCGGCGAGGACGGCCGAGAGTGTGACGAAGGCGAGATTTGCATCGCCGGTTTGGGCCTTGCCGTGGGCTACTTTCGGAACCCGGATCGCACCGATAGAGCATTTGCGACCAGGCACGGTGCGCGAATTTACCGCACGGGCGACTATGGAAAGAGAACCAAGTGGGGTGTGAAATTCTGTGGCCGGAGGGACAGAACAGTCAAGAATAGGGGCTTCCTTATAAGCCTCGAAGCGGACGTTGAGCCTGCTCTGCTTTCGTACGACGAGGTCAAACGCGCTTCGGCTCTGATGCACCAAAACAAGCTAATCGCGTTTGTCACGCCCGTAGCGGCAAAAATTGGGCTGCGTGAATATCTGTCCAGAACTGCATCCGCCTTTCTCGTACCAGATGCGATATACTCTCTCGACGAGTTTCCAACGACTCCCAATGGGAAGGCTGACCGCGAGAGGCTGGTGCAGGTCCATGAAGAGGCACAAGGAGAGCATGCATGCAGGCTCGAGACGGGACTTTCTCCCATGGATGCTATTCGACGAGCGTTATCCCACGTCCTGCGGCTATCCGAATCTCATATTTTGGAATGCTCTTCCTTTCGCGACCTTGGGGGCCACTCTCTTGCTGCAGTAATGCTAGTCGCGGCCATGCGCCAGATGGGATATGGCATCGGCGTTGCCGAGATTATGCTGCTAGATCGAGTAGACAAGCTGGCTGCAAGTACAAAGAAATCGGCGGACGTCCTGCTGCGGACATCGGCAAATGACAGAGGGTGGCTTGAACATCTGAAGCAGGAGATCGCGGTGGCCAAGTCCCTCCGCAATGAGCACATTGCGCCTATGACCGATATGCAAGCTCGATTGGTCGCGGCAAGCATTGCTACACCAGGCCTTTCATTTATCAAGGCGTCCTTTACCTTTGAACACCCCAGAGCGTCGAATCCGTTGCCAGTGCTTCGTGCTGCCTGGGGGCGCCTCCGCGAGCACCATGCAATTCTGCGGACTTCATTTTTCCTGAATGCATCCCACGGTGCCCAGGTCATATCCCAGGATCCAGGGTTTGCCTGGAGAGAGATACATGTGCCGGACTCCGAGTGGGAGGCGGCTTGTCAGCGTGAGGAACTTTTAGATGTGAGCGGTATCTGTGGAATCAACCCCGAAGACGAACGGTCCATTTCTAGGGTCGTCCTTGTGAGCAGTGCCAGCAGCAGAACCCGATTCATCTGGACAGTCCATCACGCTCTGGTCGATGGATGGTCCATGGCAACACTTCTGCGTGACTTTTCCGCCTGCATCGAGAATAAACCGCTCCCTCAGTCACCGCCGTTCTCCCTGGTTGCACAGAATATCGCCCAGCTGGAGCGCGAATCGCCAGGGAGAGCAGCGGAGTTTTGGAAGAGGTATTTGGACGGATATGTCCCTGCACAGCGTCTCCGGGTACCGCCGCCCTTGGACACCAACGACTATACGCAGGCAGCCCAAGCGCATAAAATGGCCGTCAGAACTTCTTCTGTCGAATCTGCCGCGAGGGACTTTGATGTCACTCCGGCAACAATTCTATACGCCGCGTGGAGCCTCGTGGTCTCCAGATATTGCGGCTCGGACCGCATCAGTCTAGGGGCTGTTCTGTCCGGACGGAGTCTGCAAATACCCGGCGTGGAAAACGTTGTCGGTCCCATGATAAATACCGTCCCATTGCCAGTGAATGTCCATGAGGCCCAGACGGCGCGAGAGTACGTACGATCCGTGTTTGGGAAACTCTGCGAAGTACTAGAGTTCCAGTGGTCGCCTGTCAGAACAATCCAGGAGTCTGCCGGGTGCAAACCAGCAGACCTTTTCGATACTCTCCTTGCCCTGCAGTACGACTTCCCGCAGCCTTCCTGGCAGGCCGAGAAGGTTCCTGCGCCTGGAGACCTGCGCTATGATGAAGTCACCCAAGTGCCACTCTCTGTTCTATTAGACAGCTCCGATGGCCGATTCGACGCCCGCTTCGTTTACCGGCGAGCATATTTCAGTGACGCCGTGGTGCAAAGAATGGTGACTCACTTTGAGAACCTGCTCGCAGCTCTTGTGGCTGCGGCGCCAGACTGCCCCCTCGAACAGGTGATCGGACAAATGTTATCTGAACCAGAGCATCGCACCTTAACGGCCGCCCCGAGACAGCCTCTGCAACTTTCCTCTGTGCCAGAAAACGTAGCAGATGCGGTCGAGAACATGATTCAAACGAACCCAAATGCGAACGCCGTCGAAGCGTGCATGACATCCATCACATACAGGGAATTCGGTGAAATGACAGAGCAAATTGCCTACCATTTGGAACAAATCACTCCACCAGGTGGAGTTGTATGTGTCGTGAGCGACGGCTCTCTCCCATGGCTCGTCGGAATGATCGCTGTCATCAATATCGGCGCTATATATTGCCCAATTGACCAGGGCCTTCCCATGGAGAGGAAGAAATACATGACCGGGAATTGCGAACCCTCGCTGGTCTTGTACAGCAACACTGGCCAAGAAAAGGTGCCCTGTAGCGCTCGATACCTGGTCATAGAATCGGCTCTCCGTCAGCCCCCTTACGGCCCAGCAAGTGCCGCAACAAATTACCGCTGTCGTCCTGCAGGAGATGACATAGCGTGCTTGATTTATACTTCCGGGAGCACTGGGGTGCCCAAAGGTGAGAGATAGGTTGCTGCCATAGTTTCTGAGGATTCGGTTCACTAACAAAGCCACCCAGCCGTCCAACTGAAGCATAAGGGAATCATGAATGTCATTTCCCAACCAGGGGGGAGACTGCATGCTCGCCCAGGGCAGCGCATTGCGCAAATGCTGTCTCTCGGATTCGATTGCTGTATCAAAGAGGTGTTTTCGACGCTTTGTTTTGGCGCAACCCTTGTTGTGAAGAACCCGGAGAACCCTCTCGCTCACCTTTCAATGGTCGATGCTACAATGGCAACGCCGTCGCTGCTTGCAGCATTGGAACCTGACGACTACCCGAACCTAATGTCAATTACAGTCGCCGGAGAACCGGTCTCTCAAGCTCTCAATGACAACTGGGCCAACGGATGGACACTGGTTAACGGATATGGACCCGCTGAATGCACACTTGTCGCACTGACGGCAAGTCTGCGCCCAGGCGAAAGAGTTTCCATCGGGAGGCCGGTTCCAGGAATGTCCTGCTACCTGCTCGACTCCAAAAGACGACCTGTCCCGGCAGGTGTCAGCGGAGAAATTTATCTCTCCGGAGTACAAGTCACCCCTGGGTATCTCCGCAATGAAGACGAATCAGTTAAACGATTTCTCGCCGACCCGTTCTATCCGGGCCGGCTCATGTTCAGGACTGGTGACATTGGAAGAAGCCTGGAGAGCGGCAAGATTGAATATATCGGACGAGAGGACAACCAAATCAAGCTCCGCGGTTTCCGTATCGAGCTAGGGGAAGTCCAGAGTGTAATTTCAAGGGCTGCGCCAACAGCAAGGAGCGTTGCACTCGTCATCGAGAACGGAAACCTGATTGCCTTTGTGACGCCGAAAAGCGTCGACATCGAACATCTGGCAAGCAATTTGAAGTCGGCTCTTCCGCACCATGCCATTCCTAGTCGAGTGATTGCACTTCCAACACTTCCGACCTCGGCGAATGGCAAAGTCGACTCCGTTGCGTTGAAAAGGTATCACGTAGAGCAGAAAAGAAGCCTAAACCCGGAGCTCGGAACGGAGTTCCAACGGATCATAGCAGCGATTTGGGCAAATGCGCTTGGGCGTGACCTTGAATCAGTCGCCTTTAGTCCGAACGACCGTTTTTTTGAACTCGGCGGCCATTCCCTGTTGCAAATAAAGGTGGCCCAGGCCATTTCCAGGCACTGGAACATTCGTCCATTGCCACTCGACCAGGTCATTCGGCACGATTCATTGCAAGAGTTGTCGGGCGCCATCGAACGCCTCGCTGAAGACAGAACTAGCCTCGCGCCCACGGGGATCTTCTTGGACATGGCTCCGGTCAGACGCGGCGAGCAGCTACCAGTCTCATACCTCGAGAAAGAAATGCTTATCAACCACGTCGTCTCTGGGAAATCTCCAGCAGGGAACATGAACTTCGTGTGCAAGATCCAGGGCGATATTAACATCGAAGCCCTGGCCATTGCCATTCGGCGAGTCACAGCAGGTACGGAAGTATTCCAATCGAGGTACCATGTTTCAGCACGTACAATCTCTCGTACTCTTGCTCAGGAAGCTCCCGAAATCCCACGACTGGTACGCACAGGCAATCCGAGCTCATTTGCCAGTGAGTTCGTCACGAAGCCCTTCGAGCTCGATGCAGAACCGCCAGTCGGTGTCTCCATCATAACCGGCGCGGCAGACCATCAACCAATGGTGGTGGTCGTCATGTCGCATGTTGTTGGGGATGCCACCACGATGGCAACCTTCCTCAATCAAGTGTCCAAAACATATGCCCGACAGATCTCAAGCCTCAAACACGACGCCACTATCTACTCAGAGACCGCCAGCAACAGACTATCGTACATCGACTGGGCACAATGGATCGAAACTTCGCAGCCGAGTTCGACAAACCTGTCTTTCTGGTCTTCGTACCTCTGCAATATGCCGGAGCCTCTTTCGTTCGGCAAACCCGAGCCAGAAGCGGCTATGTACACGGGATTCACGCAATCCTGGAGCCTCTCCCCATCAAGGCTTCATGAAATTTCCCATCTCGCAGCGAGAGCATCTGTGACTCGGCACCAGGTCGTCCTTGCTGCCGTATTTTTCTGTCTGCAGTGTGTTGATCGGCGAGATGATGTGCTCCTTGGTGCGCCCTTCACGCACCGAACAGAGCCCGGGACGGAATGCATGCCGGGCCTGTTCCTAGACAGACTCCCAATCCGCCTGCAGCGGGCTAATCGACGAGGAAGGATGGACGGGCAAGAGACGCTGTTTGAGTTTCTGGCCGCCGTCCACGAAAGTAGCCAACAGGCACTCGCGCATGCCATCCCCTTCCAAGAAATAGCCAAGCTGCTTAACCACAGGCCCAGTCTTTCACACCCTTTATTCAAAGTTATGGTGACATATCACACGGCCGCTGATACGCGGCCACTGCTTGAAATAAAAGGTGCAGATGTCCGGTCCATACCGTACCGGAATATAGGAGGATCAAAGTTCCCTCTTTCCGTGGAGTTCACAGAGACTGCTCTCGGGGATTTACAGGTCGACATGGAGCATGATGCTGGGTGCATTACAGAGAACACTGCGCAGCGACTTGAATTCGCTCTGTCGTTTGCACTGCAGTTGATGACCTTAGAGATTAATCCTGGGGACATCATTCGCCTCGGGGTAGAGGCGTTTTGCTCATCATCTGCAACTCGAGCTGACTCTTCGAGACCCATGCGCCCCGACGGAGAGCAGGAGAATGGAATCATGGACCGGGGGCGTGAAAATATGGCGCACCCTAGCGCACAATTGAAGGATGCAATTGACGTCGTCTTGGATGCTACCTGCAAATGTCTGGATCTTGATAAGGGTGTCGTGGACGGAAACGCGTCCTTTTGGCAATTTGGTGCCCAGAGCGCCGACGCCCTCATATTACAGAAATTGTGTGAGGAGCGTGGGCTTAAAGTGAGTCTTCGGGATGTCTTTATGAGTCGTAGTATCGGGGATTTGGCTGCTCTGGCCGTTGCAACTTGATAAATTGTATACCTTCGAATACCAGAAGTTGCGGCTTGACTCCCAGATAATGTTGATTGTCGTCGCTGACGGGGATAGAACACATGGGAATAGTAGCGAATCATTAATCTTAATGCTTCATCTGTTAGCCGATTATCGTAGCTATTAGTATTGTAAACGGTATACTATTCACACACGCATGCATTCATTCTCTGCTGCTTGCAGAGGAAAGTTCGTATATGGCGGCGCAGACACATTTAGGCCACGCCGATAGACACCGGAGGTCGGAAAATGCAGAAGCCATTTCGGATGCCGAAGGACTTAAAGCACCGCGCCGATTGTCATCGCGGAGCATTGTAGCCTTGGCTTGATCACACAATGTATGATTCGAGGGCCGCCTCGGCGTATGATGCATTGAAAAGCCCTTGATCACTCGGCGAGGCCAGTACTGAATACAAGGTTTCGCATCTCGTGGCTGGGACAGACAATCTTGAATCCTCAAACAAAGGCACAAAGCATTCCTTCCTCGTTCATCATGTCTCCCAGTGTTGAAGTCATTGAATCGAATTCCCCAGGCCATTTGAATGGGTCAAATGGCGTCTCCAGCAAGGCAAAGAATGCGCAAAAATCAGCGGACGGCGACACTGTTAGAGATGGCCACTCACTGCCATCCCTGGCGCCGTACGACGTCCTTTCAACCGCGCTCCCCCTCCCGAATCCGACTCTATCCACAGGCTTTTGGTGGCGGGAAGCTGGCCCACTGATGGATGCCTTGTTGTCCAAAGCGAACTATCCACCACACGCCCATTATAAATACCTGCTCCTCTTCCACGTCCATATTGTCCCGTTGCTTGGGCCACGGCCGCTCCTAGAGAACTCGACCCAGGTCTCGCCTGCTATGGCACCGTGGAGATCATTTCTCACGGATGACTATTCTCCGTTTGAGCCGAGCTGGAACGTCAATGGCAACGCGCACTCCCACAGCACAGTCCGCTTGGGCGTTGAGCCCATTGGTTTCGATGCAGGGACGGTCACTGATCCCTTCAACCAGACTGCTGTTACGCAGTTTATGCACTCCCGTGCGGCAGTGGAAATGGGTGCAGAGCTGGGACTCTTCGAACACTTTCGTGCCGACCTCTTCGTTCCACATGGACTGTCCTCGGCCGTGAAGAACCTACTGCCAGACGGTGAACACGCCACGCAGAGTTTCATGGCTTTCGATTTTGATGAATGCAGAGTCACAGCCAAAGCGTACTTTTTTCCCATCCTCAAGGCTTTGCTCACGGGGAGAAGCACAACGAGCGTCATTTCAGATGCGGTCCTCCGCCTCGCATATGAGTGCGAAACGTGGGGCCACCAGGCTATCGCAGCGTTATCGATCCTGGAAGCATGGTTGGCCGGCCTTGACGGCGCAGCGAAGGCGGAGATGCTCAGTGTAGACTGCGTCCATAACGCTGAGTCCCGGGTCAAGATATACGTGCGGGTCCCCCACACAGCGTTGCGCAAGGTGAAAGAGGCATATTGCCTTGGCGGCCGACTGAATGGTGAAAACACCGCGGAGGGGATGAAACTGCTAGACGAGCTGTGGAGGACCGTCTTCCTCGTAAACGACGAGGACGCTGAGCTGCCGCAGAATAACCACCGCACCGCAGGGACAATATTCAATTTCGAATTGCGACCTGGGAAGTGGTTTCCAGAGCCCAAAGTCTACTTGCCTGTCCGCCACTACTGCGACAACGACATGCAGATCGGTAGACGGCTCCAGACTTTTTTTTGGAAAGCTTGGATGGCATCAGTTAGGAGAATGATACTGCAGGGAGCTCGAAGAGTTGTTGTAAGTGTCACAAGCCGGAGCATCAAAGTCAAGGGGCACATACTAACTCAAGATATAGTCCACATCACCCGCTGTCCACATCTGCAGGCACACACACCTACCTCTCGTTCTCGTACAAAAATCAAAAGGGTGTTTATATGACCATGTATTACAATCCTCGGGTGTATAGCGTGCAGAAGACCGGAGAGACTGGCAAAAAAAACATGTAAATGGATCGGACTTGAGCGAGCAGTACTATATTGTTCCATTTGCTATGAAACAATACCATGCCGCTGGGAATTTCCCTTTCAAGGAATCTGTTTGGTAGGCCTTACTTCCGTTAATCTGTTTATCCGAGGAATATATTTCAAATCCAGAGAACATGAGATTTTGCTGAAAAGCATTGGACAGAGGTCTTTCAAAATGAATTGGGTTCTCTGAGATCAATATTCCAAAAACCCTACTTATCGTTATTCATCGCCGTACGATGACTGGGATCTCACCTACCGAGTCGAAGGCCGTGGAAGGGTCCTGAAGCTCCAGATATCCTAGTCCTGACAAATCAGGCCAAGAGGCGGGGTCTACCGATCCCCCTGGTGCTGATCCAGCATCAGAAAATGGTTGATGTGGCACTGTCGTCCCTGCGATCATGTCGGGAATGGCTTCATTCTGAGAAATTGGGGCGCCAGACACAGTTGTGGTGGTTGGCGAGTCCCTAGCAAGGCAGTTCGCGATGATGCGATTGACAACACTCCAAGTTGGACTCGCTTCGCGGCCCCTAATGTTCATTGTTTTTTCCAAGGCGACCAGTGCTCGAGAACGAATGGGCTGTTGGTATAGCGCTTTGAATCCCTTGGTGTCAAGCTCCGTTACGATGTGCATTATCGCTTGGAAGCAGGCATGGCCGCCGATATGCCAGTTGAATTTCTGCGCGTCCTTGTCATTTGGTATTTGGGCCATGCTCTCTACTAAGCTGACCGACTTCGCGAACACCCTGAATCGAAGTCAGCTATGAAAGTATTCAGAAGAGGCGAAAGTTACGTTTGGCGAATTTCAGGTGACACAACGGTTTCCCGGTATTGCTTAGGCGTACGTAGCCAGACGATAGACCAGCAGCGCCATTCGATGACCGTGGCCAGACCGAGGGCAAGGCGGTGACCGGGAATCTCTGGATCGCAGTACTGGAGGTACTGGGTCTGGAAGTGAGCGGTCATTTCGTCTACTATCATTCGAACCTCGGCAAACAAAGACTGAAATTCCGCGATTAGATCTCCGTTTCCATGGAAGCCGGAAGACTTAATACGGCGCTCTAGCCGATAAGTGCTCCGAACAATTTTCCTAAAGCAGTGGACACCGTGAAGGCGTATTAGGTGTCCAGTCATATCAGTAAATCCATGTAAAGGGGCCCTAGATGCGATCCCTCGATAAGGTCTTCGTCATTAACGTTCCGGGGTAGCAGGGTTGTGTAGTCGTCATCTGCTATTGTAGGCTCTTGACCCCTGGCTTCTGCTGATCGGAAGTCAAGATAGCAAATTTGATGCCATAAGCGGCGGCGAAGCTCGATTTGGACCACGTCAATGTTGCTCGATAGGAATAACGAAGGTTCGCGATGGAGACCTTGCGAAAGCGCTATCCTGGTTGCAAGCCCCAGTAGCGTCCAAGTCCTGGACATGTCGTCTTCGCGTGATTGGCAGGTCTAAGGGGGGGTTAGAAGTACACACAAGACCATTTCCATCGATCTCACAAGAAGTAACATAAATGCCTGGAGCACCTCGATATTAGGGGTAGTTAGAAAGTTCTCTCGCCCTAAACCAAGTTCTATTGCGGTTTGGAATTGGGACAGGAGGGTTTCCTTCTCCGCAGCAAAGCGCTGAAAAACGAAATCTGGGGTCAAGCTGTTTATGGCGGAATAGAAAACCGCGAATGCGAACGGCTCAAACGTTTGCAAGGTGGTATCAGGAACCGGCCTCGACAGATCGTCTTCATCAGTAGCCTCCTGGACCGGTAGGTCGTACGCCTCTCTGACATACTGAGTGAGCCGCCGCGTTAGGGAAGGTTTGTGGACTAGGCGAATCATGGGGTCAACGTGAGAATAGAAGATCTCTAGCAATGAGAAACAGTCCTCTGCTGATCGCGGTAACCACGGTGCGAGGTTCACCTCAGTGCCATTGTAGAGTGGGAACGGGCTGGCGGGGAGCTCAGACAGTGGACGCCCTACAGGAGTGGCCCGAACTTGGTCTCCTAAGAGCATTTTCACATCATGAATCTGCCAGTATTAGCTTTTCAGGAGAAGGCGCCACGAAGCATAGAGAAGAGTCTCATACTTCATCAGCTAGAAGTGCGTAGTGGAGTGACGAGACCCAGCGAGACTGGCCACTTCCAGCGCCTGAAAGCAAGGCGCCGTCGTATCCATCACCAGACAGAGTTTCACACTGGCGATCCGGGGCCATTTGGCTGGCTAGGGTTCCTCTTGGGTCAGAAGCTTGAGATTCGGAGGGTGGTGAAGTTCCAGCACCAGCAATTGCTCGCTCCAGAAGCTTTTCGACTCTGTCTAGTCGATGGCGGATCTCATCCTGTCCACTGCGTAAACTAGAGCGAGGAGCCCGGCTCGTGGTTGTGCTGGGAGAGCCAGCTCGGCCGGATGTGTTTTGGTTGACGTAGGAGCAGGCGCGATTGCCTCTTTGGCAAGGAGTACAGGCGGGTTGTGCGTGATCGCACTTGACCTTTCGACGGCGACAAGTCAGACACGAGGTAATAACCCGCTGTCGGCTTTTCTGAATTCCACCAGACGCTGGACCTGCCACCAAGGAAGGGCTGGGCGATGCTGTAGAATCCATCGGCATGGGAATCTTGGCGTCGCTCTGAAGTGATGTAAAACAGTGCGACGGAATGGAAGTGGTTTTCGGCGCCCATATTCGCCCGGTGGCTTGAGGCTAGCCTGAGCAGGTTTAGGCCCTGTGCTAATTAATGTTTGCCGATTCAAGCAGCTGGAGAAGTGCGCATCGCGAGGGATACACCACGGGAGCGCATAGAACAGGCCTCCAATGCAATAATCTTCACTTAGCAAGGACACTTGAAGGGAAAGAGATGGTGAGAGGATGCGGGAGGAGAGGAGAAGCAGGAAAGAAGAAGCAGCGATGCTGACTAAATGCTCTATTTGTCCACTGGCAACTCGCCGCCTCTTCCATACTACTACCACTACTACCAACGACTACTCCGACTTCATGGAATGTCCCACAATACCCCTGATAACTCCAAGTGGATCCCACTTCGCCTTGAGGGCCTGAAGTCTGGCCAGTCGCTGACCCTCACCAAACAGGCTGATTGCATTATCATCTCCAAAGGGCATGTTCACATAGCCAATGCTACCAGCGCGCTCCCCGTCTGGCTGGGACAAAAACTTCTCCCGGATGGACCGGTTCAAGTCCTCGCAGAGCTGGTCGAGCCCGGGATCTTCATACCAAGCCAGCGGCATAACCCAGTATTTTACATCTCTGCGCAACTCGCTGGGCACTGATGTTTCTTCACCTCTGGGGTCTAGGTCTCTGACAGCGTCCACGCTGTAAAACTCAACCAGTATATGTGTGCGAATCGCGTCGGGCTGTTCATGGATGAATCTGGTGTACTCATTGAGGGCTGCGGTGCAGGACGGCGCCGACATGGTTCTCATTCCAAATGCGGCAAGGTTCTTTCTCCCCGCGTATTGGCAAATTCGATCGCTAGAGTCGTTGAGGCGCATATACGGAATGCGGCGGCCCACTGAATTTAAGGGATGATCTCTCATGGACGGGAGACGAAGCAGATCCTGGAATTTGCTGGGTGCATCCTCAGGATTTCCCATATACCACATTTGGAGGAGGACGAGAGGCTATTGTTTTCGATATCAGTCGACTGGTCCTCAGGGCAAAGGCAATGGTCAGCATACCTGGTTAGCTGGTGCGCAGAAGACCAGCCGTCCTTGCATCCCACGCTGATAGTGCATACGCTCCACCGCTTCGGCGACCAGCCCTACGTTCTCTGGCGAGAACACAAGGCAGCTGTGCCAGGTCTCATGCTGCCATTCTCGTGCTCGGAAAGTCGCCTGTACCACTACTCCGAACGAATGGCCACTGCCGCGTAGGCCCCAGAAAAGATCCGAATTGACGTCGGGCGAAGCTTCCACCACGCGGGCCGTTCCCGTCTGGTCCACTACCACAACCCGCATGGAGAGAACGGTATCGGCCGCGTAGCCCCAGTGGCCGAGAAAACGGCCAATGCCTCCCCCCAGAGCGGCGCTGACCTGTTATCACCATGGTCAGAACTTCGCTTTGAGAACGAAATTGCCCTAGTTGCTCCTTACCAATCCCACTTCGTTGCACGTCCCTGTAGTGATTGCCATAGCGGCTGACCCGGCGCTGCGCACCCCGTCGCCCATGGTTGCTCCTCCATCCGCAACCAGCACCTGTTTTTCCACATCGATAGTTGTTCTCCGCATCTTGGAAAGGTCAACGACGATTCCGGGGCTGCAGATGCTCGAGAAGCCATTGCTATGACCTCCCCCCTTGACCACGAATGGTCTTCCGTTCTTCACGGAATAAGAGACCTATAATTTGACGTCACAACTGACTTCTATTTATGGAATTCGAGGAACGATCATACCGTTGCAACAACGTCATGCTCATTGGTCGGTTTGACCACGGCCGCGGGGAACTCAGTTCGATACCTCGTCCATCGCTCAAGGGCCTCCTCCCACCCTTCGTCTCCTTCGATGAGCACTCTTGCATTCAGAAGATGGGGAGCGAGATCAGCCTTGATATTATTGGACATTATGTGCCAGTGACGGACATGAGGCCTGCAGGGATCGTCTTGCTTCAGAAACCTCTGATTGCCGTGCACGAATTCGACATCATTTCTACATTCCTTTGCTCGGCTTCGGCGATGAGCCTTTTGATTATCCGCCGATGGTATTTTCCGGGGCTATATGCGCCGGCTCTGTTCCTGCCCCTGTAACAAGACATGTTTTATTTGCTGTCGGCGCTGCGTTTCCGGATGCTAAGTTGGAACTCGGCGATTTTCCCTACTCAAGGCTTTGCGGGCGAGAAATAGCCATCGGAGTATGTTATGCTGACCCACTAACCAGGTTAACAATGTGCTGTCAATGAGCGTATACAAATTTCGCCCTAGATCCACGCATGTGGCAGAACGCATCTGATAGTCTTGGAAGCTCTGTCAAATTCAAAATGCACGCTATCTTCTCCAGGGAACGCGCTTGCATGTGTTATTTCCATGCCGTTAGAGGACAATGTACAGACAAGCGACGCTTTCTCCATAGTTCAAGGGTCAACCGTGGGAACTACTATGCACTCTCGGTTCCAATTTCAGCTCGACGTCATACAATCCCACCCAGCTGGTCTTGTCAACTTTGAAGTCTCCCTGCGCGGTTTGCATCGGCTGGAGGGAGACCCGGTAGCTTTTGAACAAATGATATACCAACGACTTGATCATCTTGTCAGCAATGTGCTGTCCAAGGCACTTTCTCGGCCCATAGCCAAATGTCGCGAGATTGTATCGCAGCTTTTACCTCAAGCGTCAGCATAAGTCTCGGTATACGCTCCGTGCTTGTTCTCACCTGGTTTTGCTTGATGTCCTCGAATCGTCTTGGACGATACGAATGATTATCAGGTCCCCAGAATGGGTTGCGGATGTTGATTGCGAATGCATCGACGATGACGGTTGTATTCGCCAGGACAACAAAGCCCCCCAAAACCTTCTTCCTTGGGGGGTTTTCGGGGAATGTAAATGCTGTTCCCGTCAGCCCCGAGCACTTATATTTAGCTTGTTGGCGCCGACTTCGCTTACCGAGGACAGGTCGCAGGCGAAGCGACTCCAGCAAGCAATAGTGGAGCAGTGTGTCCTTGCGGGCGATATAACCCTCCCGATCAGCCGTGTTCTGATCCATGTCGGCAAGGAGAATAACGCATGACGAAATCACATGGGTGACGATATCCAAATTTGCAAATGTGGATTCGGCGATTGTGTCGAGCACCTGCAGGCGACTGTGTCAGAAGCAGCCTTTCATTCCAGGACATACATGCCTCGTTCTTCGTTATCTCACCCCTATCGGCTGCTTCAGTCAATGTCACGATGGGTGTATCGGGCGCCGTTCTCTTCCTCGACTGGTACATATCCTGGTTGAAACCCTGCCACGACGTCTTGTACACTTCAGCGTTGCGCCACGCGTCGGTGTTCATGTACTTGGTCAGCCGGGAGCGATGAACGCCGCCCAACACAGCCGCCGCAAACACTCGAGAATACTGATGGCCAAGCTTCCACAGCTGCTCCTGCTCGTCCGCGCTCAGAGCTCCGTAGAACATGGAGCAGACTTGAAAGAAGGGATAGCGCTGCAGCGCCTGCGTGGCGTTGACAACGAATGTCGGATCATTTGCATCCTGTTGCCTGTCCATCAATGCGAACCGGTGCATTTCCGAGACATGACTCTCTGCGGCGGCATCCAGACTTTCATGGAGATAGCTCAAGGAAATTCGATGCGAAAACGTAGGATCCAGCATCCTTCGCAAAGACTTCCAACGGGCGCCGTTGAGGAGTCCCAGACCAGAGCCCAGCAGTTGGGTCAGCAGCCAGCCAGCGTTTGCCCGGGGAGCCTTATTGTGGTCTGTGGACTGCTGGTATAGGGACTCGACATCCTTGGGCTCGGTAATGACACTTTTCCCGTTGAAAACAAAGCACTGGTTAGCTGGTGTCCTGCTGCTCGCAATCCCATTGCTGAGACTGGGCCATTCATGTGTACATACACCTCGGGGATACTGGCTGCCCAAATGCGATAGGTCTTGCCGTATTTCGCCTCCCATTCCCAGCTCTTGGTTCGCGCCGCCAGGAACTTGTCTATCATCTGTCCATTGGGGAAGCTGTAAGCCGGCCCCGGCATCGATATCCTCCTATCGACAGATTTGATACGGTAGATGATGGATAAGGGTGCCTGGCGCTCATCAGCGATCAAATCTGACGACTACCCACGGTCCAACCGGAATAGCAGTCCTCACGTTAATGATGGCGTCAAGTACCACCCTCCGCGTCATCGGCACACCCAGGACAGCCACCGCCAGCACGAGTGCCCAAATACATGACTAGGGTAGCTGAAAGGACGCGAAGTCGACTGTGAGCGGGTGGATGGAGCCCATGATGCGTGTTCAGCTATGGCACGGCAAAAAGAAGTGGGAAGGAGCTCTTTGTGCTCCAAGACAGGCACTCGACCGTCACCATGTCATATACTAGAATTTGCCCAATGCCTTCTCGCTCGTGCTTCGGAATTAGGGCTGGTCTTTCGGGGAATAAAGTGTCGGCGCGGAATCGTCGGCGGGATCCGGCCAGCAAAACTGGTCTTGGGTTGCAATGCCCAGTCAACAGGGAAAGGACCAAGGGGTACTTTATGCGAGTTGGCGCCTGGTTTCGTATATGCATGTCTGGTATGCTTACAGGGCCAACGCCGCCACTACTACCAAGGCAGCCTGACAAACGTCTCAGGTTCTATGCAGTGAGCACGCATGCCAGGTCGCCACGCGAATGATGTCGCGTTTCTGGCGTGCAGATGGTAATGGCGAGAGATATGAAGAGCAGAGAAAGAGACGACAAAAAACAAAATTTGAAGCTTGCTGCGCTAAACCACCACCGACACCATGAGCATATCTACTGTTGTCTTGTTTCTATTGAACAATTGAGCGAAATAATCTCGGTCGACAGATGACAGGGTTTTCGAGCTTTTCGTTGCGCCGCCGTGTTCTAGCTCCGGATCGACTATAGCAGTTGCCGTCTCCCCTCCATCCACAATGTCCTGCAGCGCTTCCAGTGCCTGTTTCCCCTTGGAAAGAGTCATCTTCAGAAGAAAGCTGTGGATGGCTTTCCCCTCCTCCTGGCTGACTTTGTAGTCTCCCAGTGAGCAAAGCACCGGGCGCCGGTCGTCGCGGGGCAGCTCGCCGACAACGAGATGCTCCAGCAGCCTGAAAGCAAGGTCGAAAGCGGACAGCATGAGAAGAAGAGTGGAAAGCACTTTTCCGCACGAGGCGCAGTGGGCAAACCGGTTGCAGGTGTCCAGGGCGGACGCGGTGAACTTCAGGGCCAGGTCGAATCGATCCGACACGTCGCTGCTTGTGAGCTGGTGGAGCTTGGCGACATTGATGGTTTGCGTACGGACGCAGTCGCAGAGATAGCCCGTTCCGAGCGCATCAACGCCTGGCGCTATCAACTCCAGTGCCGGGTGAGGCGGCTCCGGCTGGTTGATTGATTGCTGCGCGTCGCCATCATCTTTATTGGCGAACGGCAGCGGTGTCGCGAGCCCGCTTAGGCTCGCCGGCCAGTATTCATCCGCGAGCAGTGACGTCGCACTCCAATCCATCTTCCACGCATCTGAATCCTGCGGACCAGCCGTGGCGCTGGAAGTTCTCGGCGGGGGTGATTCTCTCGGGGACGCAGACCGGTCGGGGAAGGGAGACTGAACGGACTAGGAATGAGCCATCTCTTCCGCTTGTCCCCATGCTAGCGGTAGCACTTACTGGCTTCCAGTTATTTGACGAGAGCGCCGGACTCGGGACGAGAGTCGAGGGGTCTATCCAGGCCGCAGGCATCCCTATCGTCGTTGCGGAACTGGGTCGCCAGCCACTCCATCTGCAGTTGGTGCGCGCTCTCCAGGGTCTTCCGGTTCTTGCTGCCTTTGGGCTTTCCGGCCCGGTTCTGGTAGCCGTAGCGACAGGCGAGCCCCTTGGAAGCGCAGCGGAAGCACGGGGAGCCACCGGAGCACCGCACCTTACACTAGTGGCATGGGTCACAGGCGGAACGCAGCTTCTGCTTGTGATCCTGGTTCGGCTGCGAGGATGGCGCGTGGGGAGGAGTAGTAGCGCTGCCCGCCAAGTGATGTTCCAGGGTGGTGGTCATGGTGAGGAAGACACAACGCGGATCGCTGGACAGACACTGTGGAATCTAACAAGCTGGCGGTGGAATGGCACGGCGTGCGGGATTAAGTACTGCTCGTATGGAGAGACACGGCGTGCTGACGCTCTCTCTGGCCATGCAGGGATTGCGGAAGACCCTTGTCGATACAGCAGTACATTAACGCCGCATGTATGGAGTCAACGAAATGCAGGCCGGCCTCGGAGATAGCGCATCGTATCTGTCTTGTCTTATTAGGGTTGCCGCCGGGACTTGCATCGTATCGAGCACACGGGCCAGTGCTTGATGGACGATGTCCGGGACATTCGATGAAGGCACCATTGCAGCACGCCGGCGCGCTCCAGGCCGGGCAGAAGAAATAGGCACCTTCTCTTCGCAGTAAGTGGGGAGCCTCGTATTTGACGTGCGTCTATCTCCATAAAAATAATATGAGTCTGTTAGCCCAAAGTTTGGCAGGACAGCCGCTTGCAGGCCCTACTACGTACCCTGCAAAGGGCGGGCCAACGGGCTCTCTGTAAGCACTTGCAGGGTAGTGGTAGTCAACTTGCCCGGCTTCTAGGCCCTAAGCACCTGCATCGTGTTCTTGGGCATGTCCACTAGATACGCGGAATGACGACAATGTTATTATTATTATCAGCTCGGCCGAACTCATCAGCTCGGCCGAAGGTGTTTTGTTGTCAAGCTGATACGTAGTATGGAGTAGTAGGTAGTCACGATGTCCATCCACATAGCGCGGGCCTCCCGGCGGCGTCCGCGAAGGGGCGTCGACTTCGACTCCATTACTCAGCGCCTCCGGTAGCAAGGACTAGCAGCCGCGTAGCCAATCTGCAGAAGCCAATAGGGAACGCGCCCTACACCTTCTTCAGCAGTCGCGGCCCGCCTCTTAGGATCCGTGCAGTAGTAGTGCAAACACCCCCGAGGATCATGCTGACTCCAGCGAAGCACATCAAGCCGATAAAGCTGTCGCCCTCGCGATCCTTGATTGCGCCCCCAATCGGGAGCCCTGTCAAGGCCCCCAGAGCGATGCCCAGGCAAAAACCGCCGAGCTTGACGCCGATATCGTCCACGCGATTATCCGCCAGCGCAACCACACAAGGCGGGCCAAGGCTCACAAAGCCACCACTAACGAATCCGTAAAGCAGGGCAAAAACGATGATTCCAGCAAGAGACGGGTGGAATTCCAATGGCAGCCAGAATGCTAGCACCAGGACGCCCGACAGCAAGGTCACAAGAGACATTGCGTTAAACTGTCCGATCCGATCGCTCGCCCAGCCAGGAACTATCCGGCCGACTAGCGATCCCGCGTTCGCGATCGCTAGGCTATACTGGGAAAAGTCGTCCATGCCATTTCGCGATACCATCACGGGGAGGTAGTTAAGGGGAGCGAAGAGGCCCCACATGGTAAAGAGACAGCCCGTGACGAAGAAAGCCCATGGCCAGCTCTTAAACTTCTGGATCCCCTTCTGCGGGGCATTTTTCTTCTCAGGCGACGCCGCTTTGCCAAGCAGGGGGAAAGGGGACGAGCAGAGCGCGTTGGCAACTAGCAGCAGAACGCCCTGCATAAGAGCCGTCCAGCGGACTGCAGACGCAAAGCCGACTTGTTCGATTAGACGGGGCAGCATGCATGGGTAAATAATGCCCCCTACATGCATCCTAGTCAGCTAGTATGCTCGAAATTTTCTCGTGTGCACCCACCCAGACTACTCCCTGAAGAGACAATTCCCACCGCCAGACCCTTTTTGCTCGAGAACCACTGCGTCGCGGTCGCCATTGCGGGCAGAGACAGCCCAGCGGCCCCGAGCCCAAACGCGAACCCCTGCGCCAAAATTACCTGCCAATACTCTGTGCAGAGACTGAGCATGCACACGGCAAATATAGTAAGGACACTGAACGGCGACACGACTTTCCGGCACCCATACACATCGATAAGTTTACCGACGGGCGGCCCAAACATGAAAAGCAGGAATATCTGGAGGGTCGTGATCCAGGCCAACGCCGAGGCCGTCTTGTTCTTTAGCATATTGCTTTGGTAGTAAAGCTGGAAGACGCCGCATCTATTCCTATAGAATTAGCAGACGAGCTCCAAGGTCCACACTATGATGGCAAGCAGGTCATACGCGTTCACATAACCAAAGGAGCAGAACTGCAGCAGAAACGAGCCCGCTACACAAGCCCAGGCTCTGCTGCCGCCGTCTGGGGGAACGCGGTCATGAGACGTAGACTCATTCTCGGCCTTTCCTGACGCATTCTTTTCCCAGTCCGTCGAGTCGGAGCAACCTCGATCAAGCTCGGAAGTTGACATGGCTGATTCCAGGATGTCTTATGAAGCAGAGAATCATGAAGGACGAGAGAGCGCATCCGGGAAGCCAAGGACTGGAAGATACACGACTTATATACTACCCAAGAAGACATGATGGAGGTCGGACTCGGAGGGATAGCTCGACACCTCGGCGAGCCCATGTCAGGATGCTCGGCCGAAGTCGGTAGGCCAGTAATGATAGACATGGCAATTAGTAGACTGTTGACTGATCCGCATATTTGAAGAGAGAGTCCAGGAAGGGTGAACGGTGCAGTGGTTGCAGCAGATGTTGTTGCACAGGGTAGAGTTAGCTGGAAGGAATCCGAAAATGGAAGCTAGGTGGTCTAATACCGGTCGGTCGGAACAACCGAGACTCCGATAAGGCGCCGACAGGTTATAGCAGAGGCAACAGCACTACTCGAGCCCTGGGAAAAACACCGAAGGTGATAGCTGCGAAGCAACTAAGGAGTGGGGACGTAGTACTCCACACTACGACCACCGCGGAGGCTGACACACTGAAAAGCACTGAACGGGAATGGGCGAAAGTCCTTGGTACCACGGCACGAGTCGTGAAACCGACCTACGGGATAGTCGCTCATGGGGTACGCACTAATAAAGAGTAAATCGACACAGATAACCAACAGAGAGCAATCGAGAAGATCGAATCGGAGAATGCGAGACTTCACCCCGGCGCCAAAGTGACCTATGTCGGATGGCTAACGCGAGAGAAAGAGGAAGGCTACATCATCGCTCGTGGTGAAATTCACCACGAAGCTGCATGCTAATCGAGTGATCCGGGAGGGACTAGTGCTAAACGCGTTTCAGCATAACTGTGTCCTATACGACTGGTCGTGCCGGCTAAAGCAGTGCTATCGATGCCACGAATACGGCCACATCGGACCTCAGTGCGATGCCGAAGAGAGATACGGATACTGCGCAAGTGCGCACAACACGAAGGAATGTATAATAAAAGATACCGATCTAAAACCCGCTCCTAAATATATGTTATGCAAGGGTTAATATACGGTATAGAGCAACGCCTATTCGAGAAAAAAGCGAGAGTTAGTAAGAGTAGAACAAGCACGGAGTACTAGACCCGCCTTTTACTATAAATGAGGGATCTAGATCGGGGCCGGCAACAAGGGAGATAAATAAAGGAGTACCGTCTAGCGATAAAGCGGAGATAAGTACGCTAAAGAGACGCGAACTCAGTTTGACTCGGTTGAAGGCAGAATGAGTAGCGAGGAATTATGGAGTGAATGAGGATGAGAGCGGGAAAGTTGTTAGTGCACAATGGACTGGCTCAATTCCATCTATACGTACAGTCTATATATTCACTAAAGCCGTAAAATCTCCCCATCTCTCCGAATCCCTCCCCGAAAGTGGTCCACGACAACCCTCCCCCCGAGGACAGTTTCCTCCACAATGCCCTGCACATGCTTCGGCTCAACAAGCCCATACCAAATCCCCATCCCAGCCAGCGGATTCGACACCATGCCCGGTGGGATGTAGACAATCACGTTTCCCGCATACTTGTGTCCGCCGACATGGCTGATCAGCCCGACGTTGGCCTGGTCCGGCCTATCAGGCCCGACTGCGGTGCTGCCATCCCCCGCAGACGCGAAGCCGCGCGCGCGCAGGACGTGGCGAAACTCGTCTTCCAGAACAGGCGCCATGATGCCGCAGCGCACGTCGCGGCCGCCGTGCCCGCAGATCAGGATCGTGGGGGAGTGCTGGAGATCGATTGCGTCGGGGAAGTTGGATGCGAGGTTCGGGGCACGGGTCAATTCCGCGCGTTTGGACTCGGGAAGGGAGGAGTACATGTTGTTCAGTTTTTCGGGGAGGAGGAAGGCGCGGAGGAATGTCGACAGGTCTGTGTCTGGCGATGCATCCACAGGAATCGAGGGGAAGTATTTAAAGCTCGGGAATAGCAGCGCTGATGCGACAGCCGGCGACGAAGCTTTCTCGCTAGCTGCGAAGGACGACGCGCTCATAAGGATATTATTAAACGGCTGGCCAATGTCAGCATATCAGCAATAATATAAACATTTCCAGAGACTCGATCGACCGACATCCGCATACCGCCCCCCACGCCCCAGCAGCCGCTCAATCCCCTCACCAGCTCGCCCCATCCTGTGTTCTCCCCGTCGTTCTCGATGCGACTGGCCCAGTCCCGCTGTCCGGTGCAGATGACCATCTGCTGCGCATATGCGGCCATTGTCCCGTTCAATGGCTGTTCATAGTCAATCGGGGAGCCCTCTGGCATCGCCGGCGTCGGACATGAGCAGCTGAACTCCGGACAGGTTTTGGTGACGGGGAACGGAGGAGGGATATCGAGACGAGTGCGCATGCTGCGGTGTGAGGCCGAGAATGCGCGCTGTTGGCGAGGAGCGCACCCTCTTATGGGCAAACTGCAGAGTCTGAATCTCATCTGGAGTGTATCACAGTAGAAGTTGCGAAATATCGAATGAATGTGAAGGAAGAAGGACAGAATTGAATCGCGATATCAAAGTCCGATCTCCGAGCCCGATCGGAGATAGCGGAGATAGCCCAGGAACCAGTACTCTTGGGCCTACATTGATTGAATACAGGATGCTGCAACAACGCGGGCCAATGCAGTACAGCAATTAACAATCTGATTTCTGCGTTCGGCGGCTGAGAATTGCTTTTTGGTACCAGCTGCGTCGACTAAGTGTTTGCATGGCTGCGACGGAGCCCTGCATTGACTTGGTTATCCCAACAACTAAGCTCGCCGGCCATCAGACTGCAAACCGAATAGCAATAGAATATGTATTACCACTGCAACCAATATATCAATACACAAGTGCACCCAACCAAATCCATCCAATCGTTCCAGAGGCGCCAACGCCATTATAGCATGCGGGTATTCGTGGCAAACATCAATACAGGCAGAATCAGCACGCCAGATCACTTAACTCTCTGTAAAGGAAGCCAGTGCATTCGAGGATCGCGTCAGCGGCCACAATCCATAATAGAAGCCGATGGCCCCCGCAAAAAGAAGCGTGTAATATGCGATTGTCCACCCAATGCCGAGCTGACCGGACGCTTCAGCCCCCGACCTATCCGGGTCGTCTTTGCCCTTCGCAAGGGGCACGCTCATAGGAACCCCCGCTTCAACGCGCCCCCAGAGCCGCGGAAGGCCGCACCAGTTGCAGAAAGTGTGCGCCAGGATGACCGCCAGGAGAGACCCGGTACGCAGATACACAAAGGTAGCGTACCAGCCGAACATAGTGGTGTAGGTGAACTGAAATACCGACCGGAGCAACGCCGCAATGACCGAAATGTCCGGGTGGGACACACGGAATTCATAGAAATGATGCGCATGGGCCACTCCGAAATAGAGAGGCGCGACAAAGGCGATATGACCGGGAGAGACCTTGGCAAGCAGATGCAGCGGGACAATGGCGGATCGAAAAATGATTTCCTCGGTGACAGGGCCCTGCTACTGTCAGTACTGGGTTATGCGTCGAATCGGGACACACACAGCTACGTAGTTCCTCCAGCCGATCCACCCTCCAATGGTTTCGGCGACTCTGCTTCCTCGGACCCAGTCTCTCCATTCCCCCTCGGCAAATCCTCGCTCGAACAGCGGCCCTACAAACAGGATGGCCGTCAGAAGCAAGGTCTGGGCGACATCCGCGAGATCGACGGGCCACCACCCCATCAGCCTGAGGGCCTCGGAGAACGAGGTATTGCTTTTCTCGACAATCAGCCAGAAAACAGCAAAGGAACTAATGATGCAGGACAAGGTCACGGCCCGGATTCGTGCCCGGATAACCGAAGGGGCATCGCGGCTGAGGGTGGGCGACGGCCGAGTGGTGGCCGAGACATAGAAGGGAGCGACATAGAGCACGATCAAGAGGATCTGGACTGATTAGCAGGCAACTGGTGGGGAGACTCGGAGTCGACGACAGAGACGGCGCTAATATGGACCAGGCGGCTAGGACACGGGAATCGACATTCCAAACGAACAGTACATACCGAGAACAGGGCGGCTGCGTGGACGGACAGCACGGGGAGATCTGGATTGTTAGACTCGTCGGTGGATATTCGCAGCACGTACCCTGGTCCTTGGAGTAGAGGCTCTTGAGACGAGCCAGCAGAGTCACGGGCGCCATGAGAGGTTGGAGGGAGAGAGAGAGAGAAGGAGGAGGAGGAGGAGGAGAGTAGACGAGTACTGTACAGAGACAAATACGAGCATGAGCCTTGATTGTTGTTGGGCCAATCGATAAGATCGGGCAGCTCAGCCACAGCTGTCCCGTCCCGTACGGTACCATACCGAACAGTACCGTACCGTACAGCCAGCCAGACAACTCACCGCTCAGCTCCTGATCGTCTCGACTCTCTCTCTCCTGCATTCTTTCTCTTTTCTCTTCCTCTCCTCCATTCCTCGCGCCCATTCCTCCGAAACGCTTGTTGTTTCTGCTTTTCCTTCTTTGTCGCTCTTTCTGTATTCTTTGTCCATGGCCTGTTGTTGAGCTCACGACTCACGCCTCACGCTCTTTACGTACTCCCACGGCCACTCGTTGCTATAGATCTATACTGTCGCTCTTTGAGATAGCCAGCTTATGCCTTCTTTTGATCCACTCGGTCTCTCTTTGCCTTGTCTTTGTCTATTCCTCCGTTCTTTCGACTAATGAACTAATATCCGCCCACTATGCGCCCATCTCGCCCCCCCTCCAGACGAAAAGCCCTCCATGAGCGAACTCCCTCCGAGTCGAACGAACCTGCGCCCCCCTCATCGCTGCGACTAGTTTATGACATGGACAGCGGCAGTGACGATCTCCAGGATGTTTACTCGTCCACTCCGTATCCTACCAAGCCGGCCCATGTCCTGCTGCCCGCTCCCGGCAAAGGTCAAGAATCCGTGCCGGTCTCGACCTACGACAGCGCCGAAACATCGGAGAATTCGACTGCGATCTTGTTCTCCGACTCCAGCCGGCCCTTCGACAGCAGTCTCATGGACCAGTCAATGGGTGATTGGGAGCTATCGTCCACCGCTGATGCTCCAACCCCGTCGCAAAGCTGGGAAGATAACCCGTCGTCGACTATTCCCGATTTCGATTCTCCAGCTGCGGATGACCGCAAGGGCAATAACTCAGAAGGATCGTTTTCCGACGACGGAGTGGTTACTTTGCCCACCGCGGCCCCGACAATCAAAACAGTAGTGCCCGAGTCATCGCCCGCAACTGGCCCTCCAAGCTCCGAGGTTGCTGCGTCAAGCAATTCCAGCCCGAATGTCTTGCCAATTGGGCCTCCCTCGAGTCCGAACTATGCGGCGACTGACAGCTCGAGTATGAATGTGGTTCGCATTGGCGCTTCGTCCAACCCGGATTCTCGCCGCTCCTGTTCACTAGAATCCATGGCCTCGTTTGGGACTGTCGTGAGGAATCACAACGCCGCCCACTGGATCCATAGCTCGTCCCCGGAGCGTTCCATCACGCGCTCGCCTTCTCTCCGCTCTAGCCCGCCGTACCAGCCCGCTGCTTCCGTGCGTTCGGCGTCGACCCGTCCGACCCGTGAACGAAGTCTTTCACGAAGTCTTTCGCGATCCGCTACGTCGTCTTCTCGAAGCGGCCCTCCGTCGGACGCCCAGGCCATTATAGATAGCGGCGTGTTTATTCAGTACCCCACCATCCGTGCCCCGTCTTCCTCGGGCTCATGGGTGGATACGTCGTACTCTAGCTTTCCCGACACTTCCTCGCAGGATCTGGGGTCGGTCGACTCTCGAGGCCGCTTCCATTCCCATCTGTCAACTGTGCCGTCTCAGTCAGGCGAATACGACGGCCGGGTGCTGTCTCCGGTGGACGAGTCTTTCGACCAGGGTTCCGGAGATCCCTCTCGATCCTCTGCGGCACTGGCCAGGCAGACGCCTGCGTCATCCTTGGCCTGGCTGGTGTCGGGCTCGGAAACGGATGAACACTTGGACAATCTCGCTAGCCTACCGACCCGCCCCACAAATCCCGGTGTTCCCAGCAGCACATCTTCGTCGAGAATAGCAGTCTGAAAAGCAATCGGAGGCCAGGAACCGGCTCAAGCTTTTTGCTAAATGCGGTGCCTGCCTGGGCCCGGATTTACTATCGCTGTGATGAACGCACAATAAACTCTGCGCTTTCTCTAGTCGATGGCGGCTTGCCGCCTTACGCGAAACCTCCGACGCCGAAACCTCCGACGCCGAAACCTCCAACGCCGAAACCTCCAACGCCGAAACCCAATGCTGTTGGCCGCTCGTATTCCCCGGCTTGGACAGAGACTAGTCGTCCAGCGCCGCTTCGGGAGATCCACCAAGGCTCGCCGCGGTCCAGGGATCCCACCGACCCCCGGACCCACTGGGTCGACGGCCCAGAGCCGGAGGCGGAGACGCCGGCAAGCCCAGAGCTGCCCGCCAGCTGGTCGCCGCATCTGTATCCTGACAGAAATGTTATCCAAACCGCGGATACCCTGTGGACTGCTCCGTCTGTGGATTCGGCTGCAGAGCCTACCTTAGGGCGGAGAAACGTTCAGGTATACATGTTTTGTTTCGGATTTATATGCCCACTTGGTAAGTTAGTCAGCGGTATCGTCTTGACAATGTCTCATGCGCATTCTAGCCTGGTTCGTCGCGTCGTTTCTGCATTTGCCTCCAAAACCGGAGATGGATATCGAGGAGCCCTGGCCGCAAGTTGAGTTTGCATACCGAATGCGACTGCTTGATATGTCACGAAGACGCCATGACAATGCCAGATGGTGGAGAAACCTCAATCGCTGGATGACTCCTCTGGGGGCTGCGATTATTGTCATCGTGGTAAGTTCCTCGAATGCATGTGACGCTGTCTCTAACGCCTGCAGATTGTGTTAGCTGCTGTGGGCACCACGACGGGCTTCTAGCGGCCTTGACGGCCAATTGCCTTCGAATATTTCGGTTGAACTTCCTGCACTCTTTCGGTTATTACACTTACCTTCTGCTGAACATTCTCGACACGACTGGACACGACTCATGCACATAACGCTTGTTGCCAGCCTTATTTACGATTCTCTTCTTTACGCCGGTCTTGTTTGGAGTACTTAACGCCTCTTATTGATACACGACAGGTGCATGGATATACGTTGTCTTCTGATATGTTGTCTTCTGTCATGTACACATGTGTCATGAATTCATAGAATTCTCGTCTTCTGCTTATGATCTGCTGGCATTGTACCCTGTTTTTGCAGTGCTTTGAGCGTTTTTGACTTGATCATTTATCTCATACCATTCTGTGTCTACCATCTTGTCATGTCATCTTGTATACGGACATTCAATCCATACATGGAAATGTCCAATGGGTTGAACCAATTAAAAAAAGTGCACCTTACCGACAAAAGTTCAAGACTCCTAAACAGCCAAAGCAGTAAAAGTACCAATATACTAGGGCGAGGGTTCCTGCGCTTGATGAAAGCAGCAGATTCACAACAGCCTACGACCCGCGCGCAGTCTTCGTCCTCGACTCGACCGCCGACCTCAACTCCTCCCCACTCGGCATGGCAACCGCACTCCCCTGTCTCCGCATGGCCTCGATCTCCTCCTTAATTTCCTGGACGACCTCGTCGAACTCCCTGGTCGGATCGCTGGGGAGACCGAGGGTCGGGGGCCGGGCGGGTTCCTGGGCGACAGATTTCGCGGGATGGGGCTTGCTGCGGAGTTTCAGCTGCTTGATGAAGAAGGCCTGCGCGGGGCTGGCGAAGAGCGCCACGGAGGCGAGCGGGCCGATCACGCCGTAGAAGTAGACGCTGGACCAGACGGCGATGGAGTCTGGGAATGACAGGATGACGAAGGGGACCACGGCGAAGGACAGGGTCAGTTGCGTGACTACCAGGCTTAGGGCGTCGTAGTAGCGTTTGTACGGCGTGGGCTTGGAGCCGTCCTGCGAGAGGAAGAACGGGCGGATGTATCGTCTGAAGCCTGGAATGATTGTCAGCATGGTACGCTGGTTCAGGGTGAGAGGGCGGGGGCATACTCTTCCCAGCAGTCTGGATAAAAGACCCCAGTACAAAGGTCAGGTAGTAGCCCGGGTAGAAGCCGTGCCAGACGGCGCTGGTTGCGAAGGTGGCCAGGCTAGCGCGGAAGCCCGGTTTCTTGCCCTTGGGAGTAACGCGCAGATACACGTAGTTGCGGAGCCAGTGGTTGGTGTTCTTGTTCCAGCTGCCCAGGTAGCCGTGCGAGTTCTGGGCGGTCTCAAGCCCGAGCGGGCTGACGTTCTCCAGGCGGTTCCAGAAGACCTTGCCCGTCCTTTCGTCGAAACCGTTGTAGCCCATGCCGGACAGGATGCAGGCGCCTTCGGTCAGGGACCACACGCCGTAGTACTTCATGCGCGTGGTCACACCGAGCATGTGCAGGATCCAGACCCGGCGCGGGAAGGAGTAGCTCATGAACCGCTCGCTGAGGACCGTTTTCTGGTTGTAGCGGTCGCAGAATACTAGGAATGCTAGGACCCAGAAAATTCCGGTTACAGCGCACTTGGTGGCCGGCGTTCCGCTACGCGGGATCCTGCGCTTCTTCCGGGTTGGCGGGGCTTTGGACGGATCGGTCCCCGGCGGGATGTCGAAGAGGGTGGTGTCGATCCAGCGGCGGTAGTCGACATAGTCAAACGACGGGCCCGCTAAGAGGGACGGGAAGAAAAGCACATAGCCCAAGTAGTCTAGAATGCTCGGGAATTGCCTGATGGCGTAGTATCTCTGCGACTCTGAGAGCTGTTCCTGCGGGAGACGACCGTCGTGGATGTTCCAGCAGAAAGCGGAGAGCTTCATAACCAGTACCATCTGCGCACCCGAAATATCGACCACCTGGGGATCGTTGAGGATCTGCCGCTGGACGTGGCTAATTGACATGTGGCCCATGAGGAAGACGAATCCGATCCACGGCATCAGCGACCCGTCGACATAGTAGGCGATGGCGTAGATCCCCGCTGAACTGTAGAGGAGCGTGCGCAAGCCTTCCCAAAGGCCAAACAGGCCGAGTATATAGAATAAAGATACTGCGATTATAAATGCATTCTTCTTCCACGGTTGGCCGTCGGGGACCCTCTTGAGTAGACCGGCTAGAGGGTACGAGAGGAGAAAAGAGAAGATAAGCTTCACTGTGCGACAAATTAGTGGGGCGAAACTAGATACAAGGAGGATTCGTACACTCATCGACAGACGCCCCCGTGAGTCTCGCCGGGTAATCGAAGACTGGAAGCAGTCAGTTGCGATGGTCGTAGGAAGCGGAGGGGTACACGGGGTACACGGGGTACACACGGAGGTCGATGTTGGGTAACATGGTGAGTAGAGATGCGGTCTAGGAGGGAGGCATTGAGGGCGAGTAGAGGGAGTAGAGGGAGGAAGGAGGGAGTAGGAAGAAGGGAAGTTGAAGAGAGGAAGAGAGAGGAAGAGAGGAGGTCAACATCACATCACGTTATCTCCGTCTCCAGCTCCAGCTCCAGCTCCGACTTCCTCTTCCTCTTCCTCTTCCTCTTCCTCTCCTCCCATTCCTCTTGCACCTCCCTCCACAACCCCTTCTCGGGTCTTTTCGATTAATCTCTCCTATAGACCATATCCCACTCTTCTCCCGATCATCATGGATGTGGTCGCCGCCGTCTCCGGCTACATCACCAAGATGGTCACCGCGGGGGACTCGGCGGGCTCTTCATCCGCCAAAATGAAGATCTTGCTCCTCGATAGTGAGACAGTGGGATACGCGCTCGACTGCCTGGTCTGCCTGGTAGCTAATCTCCGTCATAGGTCCCCATCGTGTCCACAGCCATCACCCAGTCCGCCCTGCTCAATCACGAAGTATACCTCATTGACCGGCTCGATAACTCCGCGCGTGAGAAGATGCGTCATTTACGGTGCCTATGTTTTGTCCGTCCTTCTCCCACGTCCATCCAGTTCCTCATCGACGAGCTCCGCGAGCCCAGATACGGCGAGTACCACATCTACCTCAGCAACATCATCCGCAAATCCTCACTCGAACGGCTGGCAGAGGCAGACAGCCATGAAGTCGTTCGCGCGGTCCAGGAACACTTCGCCGACTTCCTCGTCATCAACCCTGACTTGTCTTCCCTGAACCTCGGCTTTCCCATGCAACGACTGTGGAGTCATTCGCCGGATTTATGGAACTCGGATTCTTTACAACGGGCAACAGAGGGAGTGGTTGCGACGCTGTTGGCTTTGAAAAAGAACCCATTGATTCGGTATGAAAAGAATAGCCTACTGGCTAGAAAGCTGGCGACGGAGGTCCGCTACCAGCTGACCCAGGAGGAGCAACTGTTCAACTTCAGAAAGGCCGACACCCCACCGATATTGCTTATACTGGACCGCCGGGATGATCCTATCACCCCGCTGCTCACCCAATGGACATACCAGGCCATGGTACATGAGATGATAGGCATCAACAACGGAAGGGTTGACCTGCGAGACGTGCCCGAGATCCGGCCCGAGCTGCGGGAGATCGTTCTCTCCCAGGATCAGGATCCATTCTTCAAGAAGAACATGTACCAAAATTTCGGCGACCTGGGCCAGAATATCAAAGAATATGTGGAGCAGTACCAGGTCAAGACCCAGAGCAATATGAACATCGATTCGATTGGGGACATGAAGCGCTTTGTGGAGGACTATCCAGAGTTCCGGAAGCTTTCCGGAAATGTGAGCAAGCATGTCACCCTGATGGGCGAACTCAGTCGCCGCGTCGGCGAGGAGCACTTGCTTGACGTCAGTGAGCTGGAGCAGAGCTTAGCATGCAGCGATAACCATGCGAATGATCTCAAGGCATGTCGCCCCTCATTAAACTATCATGCTGTCGCTAACGTGAACCACAGTCACTGCAAAGAATCATCCAACTTCCGACAGTCCCAGCGGAGAATAAACTCCGCTTGGTCGCCCTATATGCGATCCGATACGAGAAACAGCCGTCGAATTCCCTGCCTGTCCTGCTTGATTTGCTGGTCACTGCCGGTAATGTCCCGTCGCACCGAATCAATATCATTCCAAAACTCCTCGCCTATCACCACTCTCTACAGATGCCTCCGGTTGCGGGCGGCTTCTCTGATCTGTTTGAGTCGACTTCGTTCTTCTCTGGTGCACGGGACCGTTTCAAGGGCTTGAAAGGAGTCGAGAATGTTTACACTCAGCACTCACCTCGACTGGAGGTGACGCTACAGAATCTGATCAAGGGCCGATTGAAGGAGCTCCAGTATCCATTTCTCGAGGGCGGCGGCCACATTCGTGACAAGCCGCAGGACATCGTCATCTTCATGATCGGAGGGGCGACCTATGAAGAGGCCAAGATGGTAGCGCAGGTCAATGCCAGCTCACCTGGGATCCGGGTTGTTCTCGCCGGCACAACGATCCATAATAGCACGACGTTCTTGGAAGAGGTCGATGATGCTGTGAGCAGCTGGCCCGAGGCTGGTCCTTCCACGGCTGCTGGACGGCTAAGGAGGGATATGGGGCGTTGAGTGCACAGCTAGTTTGGCATTGGCGTTGGGGATCGAGCGTTAGGAACGAACGTGTATATCCAATAGTATAATTAGTTGAGGCGTTGAAGCATGCTATAGGCATACTGGTTATGTAATGCGGAGATGCATTCACTCCGCATCGCTCTCTTCTTTCTCTTCTCTTCCCTTCAACCTCACTCCTCTTCAGCTATGGAATCCCACAATTCCCCTCCAAGCATTGGCCCTGCGACCTCCCGCGAGCCCAAACTCCAGCTTCCCCCGACAACCGACCCTCCCGGCCCGCAGAATCCGCCCAAGCCGCTCGTATGGCTGGTACTGTAGTCCCTCGAACCCAAGACCCTCGAATCCACCGACACGGCTAACAACCCCAGATCTTCGGAGCGTCCGGCCACATGGGCCGCTCGCTGATCAAAACCGCACTCAGCCGCAATGACCTCGTCGCCGCCGTGGGCCGCACGTTCCAAGACAGCCCCGAGAGCATGAAGGACCTGGAAGACGAGCACGAGAACTGCCTGGGGCTGCTGTGCGACGTGCGCGCGCGAGAGACCGTCAAGCGGGTGATCGACCGCACGCTGGAGCGGTTCGGGCGGATCGACCTCATCGCCAACTGCTCGGGGTACGGGGTGATCGGGGCGTGCGAGGACCAGGACGAATACGACATCCGCAACCAGTTCGAGACCAACTTCACGGGCACGCTGAACATGATCCAGCTGTCGCTGCCGTATTTCCGCGAGCGGCGCGGCGGGCGGTATTTGATTTTCAGCTCGACGTCCGGCGCCCTGGGCGTGCCGGGCCTGGGCCCGTACTGCGCGTCCAAGTACGCCGTCGAGGGCCTGATGGAGAGCATGCTCTACGAGGTGGATAGCTTCAATATCAAAACGACGCTCGTCGAGCCGGGACACATGCGCAGGGACGATACGGGCCATCTCGTCTCGCCGTCTGTGACGGTGACTAGGGAACAGCATCACCTCGCCTCGCCGATCCCGCTGTACAGCCATTTCTTCGTCAAGCCGCCGAGCGACCCGTACAACTCGACTACGTCGCCGGCAGCCCATGCGCGGCGGATGCTGATGTGGCTGGGCGACAAGCAGCCCGCGAGCGCGGTCAAGGCCTCGCATCTGGTCTGGCAGCTTGGGCATTGCTCGTTTCCCCCGCTCCGCCTGGTTCTGGGCACCTACGCCGTCGAGAGTATCCGGGATAGATTGAGGTGTATTATCGAGGAGATCGAGGACTGGAAACATCTCAGTTTTCCCACTGATGAGCAGCAACCTTCTGCGAAAGACAGAGCTTCGGCGGAGAGCAGGAACGGTAGAGAAAGTGGGCCGCCGGGCTGACGGTCATGCTTGGATATGTCCAACGATATTAATCCAGTGCAGTCGGCATGGCCGCATGGCCGCATGACTACGGCTATCGAGACCTGCTGCAGAACAGCCTTACACGCTATTTTATGCTATATGGTCGAAACATGCCCAAAGCCCTGTTCCAGGCCTTGCCCCGCTGCAAGAAGAGCACCAGTCATTCGAATGCATTCCTGCCAGATGAACAGGGGCAGTACGTGTCCACAGACATGAACACGCCGAATCAAGGGTCCTGATCGGTACGACAGGCGTTCAGTTTGGAAAAACATATAGACGATAGAGCTTCCTCAACTTCAAACAATGTATATATACTGGAAATTGTATACCATCAACTGACATACCATACACTCATCGTAAACTAGCTTATACACAGCAGCCGACAAGCACAACGTGAACCATGGGATCCTATCTAGGATACATATATAGCCGGAAGCAACTATACAACACCCTGCGCAAAAGGAGTATCAGTGCACGAGACCGGAAGGTCTATTGATCAGCCGTTCGCATGTATAATGCAAGATTCTTTCGCCTGCCACATCCGTCTCCTCTTGGGAACGTCCGCACCAAAGGTATCCTTGACGAATCCCTCGTCGTGGAGCGGTGCATCTCCTCCCGTTCCATCGCCCGGACCATGCGGTCCACTACCAGGCGACGGCTTCAACAGTCGGACTTCTTCGACGGTAGCCCCGAACTCGTACTCGCCTCGGCAGAGAACGGTTGCGCCGACTGTGGCCTGGGCGCTTTGGCCGCTGTGTAAGATGGGGAGAACCTGCTGCAGCATGCCGGTCCACACTAGACGGCGGGAAAGGTCGAGGGCGATATTGTTTGGCTGGTGGCGGAGGCTGGGCTGGAGTCTGAGAACGGTGTGGATGGGTCGGGAGGAACGGTTGTGAACGGTAACGGTCAGGTTGAGCATCTCGTCCGTCCGGACCTTGTACTTCGATCGGCCGACCTGTACAACGCTTTTGTCAGATGTGTCCGACTGCGTGCCTGTCGGGAACGACGGGGATAAGGAGAAGGCCATTTCCACGTCCTCTAGTCGCATAGCCTCGACCATTCGTGGGTTTAATCGAATGTTTCTCATGTCGATCGTTCCTTCGCGGCCGCTGGACACTTCCCTCCACGATCCGAAAACTCGCTTCAGGAGCTCCTCCCGGTACCAGAAAGTTTCCCTCGACGCAGCCTCAGCCTCGAAAGTGAGCTTGTGTGCGCTGACGACGAACTGTCGTTTGGATCCGGTGTTGATGTGCGGGATTGATGCATGAGGATTGTCCAGATAGACACGGGGAAGAACCAGCATGAAACGTGACACCTGGCCTGGTTGCAACTCCCCATGGACCTCATATTGGCCAGGCTTTCTCTCTTCTGGGAGCTTGTCTGTAGAGGGTTCCACAGGCTGCTCGCTAGCATACAGGGACACGGTCAGCGGATTCGGCCACGCATTTCGTAAGTCCAGCAGCAGCACGCAATGATCAGTGCCATATGGTTCCCGCCCAAGCTGCGAGAGGATAGGCGAAAACGGATCGTTATCCGCGCCTGCTATTGAGTTGGTACTCAGTGACAGACGGCCGGCATTTTGAGCAGGCTGTGACGTGGCCAGCTGCTGGCTGTTGGACCAGGCAAAATCACCTGTAAATGGCAACATATCGCACCGTGCCACTTCGACACTCGCGTTTACAGTGACTGTAACCGGAACAAGTAACTGCCTCGTGTAAAACACCTCAGGCAGGTCGCCGCTCGACGCTGATCCAACGTGGGAATAGTCAATCTGAACGGTAGTGTCCTGTAGCCCGGCTTTCCCAAAGATATCAACAGTGAAGGTGGCGCTTTGGCCAGGAGGTATGGAAAGGTCCCCTGCAGGACGGCCCTCTCGGCGCCAACGCAACGCCGGCTTCGTTGCTAGCTTCAGCTCCAACTCGTAAATTTCCACAGGTAGCAGGTCTTTGTTACTCAGCGCGGACTGGAGCTGTTTCGTGGTCGAATCCTGGAAAGTGAACAATATGAAGTCAAGAGGGCACTGTGATGCGTTTCGCAGAGTGATATCGAGCGACCGAATTTCGCCCTCCAGGACCATCATCGCAGATTGCGACAATGACATGGACTCTATAAGCAGCGAAGGCTGCTGGCCGACCACTTTGACCTCGCAAGATGCCGTCTCCGGACCCTTTCTGACAAACTCCCTGCTGTTTCTCGGTGACGCCGAATTCCAAGACAGGGGGCACTCGACCTCTGTCGTTTTCGACGCGAGTCCAGTACGCTTGAACTTCTTCTCGGGTTCTGGTCTCCAGAATGATGTGAAAATGGGAAACCTCCGCTCTCTGCAGAAGCGAACTTTGACAGTGCAACCGGTGACATTGAGAGTTCCCTCTCCATGAGCGATTCCAAATACTTCAATATCCTGTAAAGACAACGGAGGAAGCACGATGAATTCCGCCACAGCATCGAGTGATACGCTTTCACTGTCGAGGCGAAGCCTTTCGATCTCCAAGTCGAATTCGTAAGGATTTTGGAGGGTAACCCTAAATGATGCATGCTCGCCAGCTACCATAAGCTGCTCAGACGCCTTGCTGCTTGCCTTCGAGAACGGATTGTAGAGAAAAGGGTCCTTCTTGGATTTTTCGTCTTTCGTTGTATACGCATCAAGTTGCGTTTTCGACCGGCGCACAGGCTTCCTGGGCCCCGGAAGCGAAAGCAGTTGCACATTTCGAACTAGAAAGTCATCCCAATACTCTGCTTCCACGTTTGAGGCGCCCAGATTGCTGGCGGCACTGACTGTTCGCTTGATGTTGTTCGAAAGCCTAATCTGCTCGTCGGGTGGTAGATATGGAGGAGGCTGGTGAGTCTCAGAGAGCATCAGATCCCCTCGGACGGTTTGAAGAAGCTCCACTGTAAAACGAAGGACCCCTTCGAAGTCAGGGAGTGCCTCGCAGCAATTGATGCATGCTCGAAGGAGGTCGACTTTTAAATTCAGATCTCCATACCCATCTCGAATGACATGCCGAAATGACCGTTCAACAATGGCGGGAACTGTGTCGTACTCAGACAACGACTGCATCCCATCGCTAGGCGATGATCGTCGCTTCTTCCATTCGTAGAAAGTCGAAGGCTGGACCCCGTATACTTCCCCTATCGTAGCGAGAAGTGCCCGCATACTCTCTTCCATATTACCGGGGCCGACATCAAGGGCATTGATATCGAACGTGGTATCGGTGAGGGAACCCAACCCAGCAGCCGGATGGACTCCAACCTCTGCAGCGCCGACCTTACGCGCTTGAACCAAGCTGGGAACCATGATCGCCAAAAGCTCCCTTAAAACAAAGGCTTTCTTCCTCGGCAGGTCGAGCACATTTAGCACGGACACTACCCCAACTATGATGGGCATGGCATCTGTGGCAGGCAGGTCTGAGCTGGGAACAAGTGGTAGAGCACGGAACAGGAAGTTTGCAATGTCAGATTTCCGGAGCATCACATTCCCACGAGGATGCTCTGGTTGATGCAAAGGAGGTAGGGATTCATTCATGACAATGTGCCTCAGCGCAATATCGTCCACGGCACCGTCTCGTGTACGCACGGCCACCAATAGTCTCGCCAAGCGAATGACGGTTTCTGAGAAGACTAATTGGGGCAGCGGCTCGCCGGTGATGTTGGCCGCGCGATTGTAGAGGTTTATGATATTGTTAGAAAGATCAGGTAACAGATTCGTTAAATTCTGGAGAGAAATGACGCGGCTCGCGGGCGACTGCCCTGGACCCGAGTCCAAGCCGGCGTTGTACAAAGATTTAGATGATTTATCGGAAACTGGATAACAGATCGGGGGTATCTACATAGAATTAGCAACACAAATAGCACCAGATTGAAGGCGATGAGGGTGATGATATACCTGAAAATCCATTCCTGCCCAACCCATCATCAACAGGCAGAGCAGAATCGTTTCAAGTGCTTTGGCGTGCCACACATAGTCACTTGTTGCTCTAGCATTCGACGCAGCCTCGACGAGTTCTTTCAAAGCATCTGGCCATCTGCCAGCCTGAAGGAAAAGGCTCCCGACAATGACGCCAGCGCGCCCTTTAATCCGGTTCTTCGTCCGATCAGTCGCGCTCAAGCCGCCCACAGACGTCCGATCACGACTATGCTCCTTGGAAGATGACACGGAATTCGACTTGTTCACTGTGGCGGAGCGGGTTACTTGCATGGATCGCGTAATCTCATCAAACGTTATTGGTGTCTCATGGTCATTCGGGGCGGGAGAGCTATTACTGGAGCCCTGAGGGGACTCAGGCGCACCATTCGGGTTAGAAGGGAGGTTTGTGGGCAAGGTCATCCGGTGAAGTAGCCTGTCTGTTGGTCGCGGCCGTATTTCTGGGCCCCGATGCGGTCCCCAGGATGAGGCCTTGGGAGATTCAATAGTCGGTATACTCTGGATGGTCTTTGCAAACCCATCAAGCTCACCGAGAAGGAGAGATGTGATATCGCACAGCACAGTCTTTATGGTAGTGGCCTTCGACGCCTGCGGGCGTGGAATCCATAGAACATCGTCAGGACCATTGACAAGCTTGTCCATCCCTTCATAATCAAATATTAAAAGCTGGTGAACCAGCGCTCTCGGATTTCTTTCCCTCACGATATCCAGTTCCCTGAGAAGCTGCCCCAATTCATCTGGAGTTGGGTGCTTTTGTTGAGGCTGCGCCGTTGCCTCTGTCGCCTGTGCATGTTCCCCACGATCATGGGAAATCTCTCTACCATCCGCAATCGCGAGGACCACCGATGGCTCTCGAAACGTCTCAAATGGAAACAACTCCAGATGCGATGTCGGGGGAACTGAGAACGAGAGGTCATAGAGTATCACCCCGGTGGGGAACGCCAGCGGAGAGAACATGTCTATGGAAACACCGTCAGTTAGACCGTGTCTCGGGGCCCAAATACTGAACACCATACATCAAGGAGCGTATCACCTACTTCGATTGGGCCGCGCATCAGGGCTAATGTCACCCAGGCGTATGACATTTTCCGATTGAAGTCTCGCCGCAAAACTCAAGAATCTCGATCGCTGGATCTGGCCAATGGGCAGCAGAAGCACCCTAAAGCGCGCCGGCGCGATAGGGGATAGTGTGTCAACGCCCATGGTGGCATCTGCAGTGCGCGGAACACAAAAGTCAAGTGAGCGAACGAGGGACAAGCGGCCGCTTTAGCACTGGACGGTCTTCGGAATCATCGCAGCGTGGGCCACAGGCGAGTGTCCAGCACAGTCGAGTCGATTGCCAGAAGTTGTTGATGCGGTCACGGGACGCTTAGTCAGTACCGATAAGATAAGCACTCCGCAATCCCCGATGTTGCCTCGTCGCTGCTGCCTCTCTTCCTTTCTTCCTCTTTCTTACCCTTCTCTGCTCTTCCTCTCCCCGACGCTCGTCTTTCGCTCGCATCGGGGGCGTTTGTTCCCTGGGTTCCTGCAGATTTTGGATATCCGCGGTTTTTGTCATATTTCCCTTTCCTACCGAGTCCCTCTCTTCGTCTGTTTACTTTGTCTGCTAGTAAGATATCAGCTGTTATTGATGGTCTGAGACCGGGAAGATGGCGCGGAACATCGACTTCAACGCGCTGAAGGCGCGTACGTTGGGATCGGGTGAAGATGAAGAGGCGGTCACTGTTGACACACGGGGTCTGATATCAAAGGTCCTCGCGCGATATTCAGGGAAATGGTACGTATGAAGTCTCAGATTTGCGATGACGCTAACTGGTAAATCAGGACTGTTTTACGAGAGATGATCCAGAATGCGGCCGACGCTGGGGCCACTAAGGTGACTGTCAAGTTCGAGACGCTGCCGTCGACGACCGTACCTTTCCCCTCCGACGCAGACCAGACGGCGCTGATCAAACATACAATATCCCATCATACCCTCAGACGTCTCTTAATATCGAACAATGGTGCTCCATTTAGCGAGAAGGACTGGGCGAGGTTGAAGCGCATTGCAGATGGCAACCCCGACGAGACGAAAATTGGAGCGTTCGGTGTTGGATTTTATAGTGTTTTCGACGACTGTGATGAGCCGTTTGTCTCTTCTGGAAAGCAGGCGATGGCTTTCTATTGGAAAGGAAGTGGACTTTTCACCCGCCGGCTGCAGCTAAAAGAAGACGCAAACCCCGAAACCACCTTCGTTCTGGATAGTCGCAACGATTCGTCGCCCGTTCCGTCGCTAATGGAATTATGCCAATTCTTATCTACCAGTCTTACATTTGTCAATCTCGAAAATATAGAGCTGTGGTTAGACGATTGGAATATTTTGCGACTTACGAAAAAGACGGCTCCAAGTGTTGATCTTCCCATTCCCCGGGACATCGATACCAAGACACCGCAAGGTCTAATGAAGATTCTCAGTGTTAAACGAGTGGTCGCTCAGGTAGACGCCTCCTGGATGCGTGTTGTCGAGTGGAATCCAAACGCGAGTTTGTTCCGTTTAGATGGGCTCAGGGATACGACAGGTTCTCTGCGAACCTTCTTTTCGAAACTTACTGGGCAGAGTGGTCCAGAGAAATCTGCACACGGAGAGAACAGCAAGAACGTCAACGAAGCCGAGGATATGGCGAAAATGTCAACAGCGTCCGTCTTTTTGCATATAAGCACCGCGTCCATTCAGTCTTCCATCGGTTCATCTCTGGGTAAAGAGCTCGAGCGTGCAACCCGCAAACCAGCACCCAAGCAGAGCACAGTCGCGGTGCTAATGCCTTCCTACGACGCTGGGTTAACAGAAGAGTCACTGTCCCGGTCTGAAGTGCTCTCTTGCATCTTGCCTTCTAAGGCTGGGAAGGTTTTCATAGGGTTTCCTACCCAGCAGACCACTGGCCTTAACGCCCACATATCTGCGCCATCTGTCATCCCGACGGTGGAGCGGGAGAGTATTGACCTAAATACTCGGTATATCAGCAAGTGGAATCTCGAAATGCTGAGGGCAGCTGGAATTACTTGCCGAATTGCATGGACTGCGGAAATGGCGGCAATGAGGCCGAGGATACTACCAAGAGGAGATGCCCAAAGGTCGTCGAAAATACGGAAGGACGATATAGTTGGCGTACTTCCCGAGGCTGTTCATGTGGCAAACCAGTTCGTGTTTCGTGAGTCGACTCCGTCGCCACTTCTTGGGCAGACCATCGAAGATGCGTTCTGGATCTGCAACAGCAGCGCCTCTATCGAGGTGCTGTCAACATGCGGCATTATCCCTAGCCATCAAGTCCGCATTGCCCCGAAGGACCTCAGCTTTATGGACTCCATTCCGGTCCTGCCGGACGAGTTTGTGTCCGGGGCGAAGGATTTCGTCAGAAGACTGACGGATTTCGGGCTGGTGACCGATGTCACGGTTTCAGACATCAAGCGAGAACTGGAGGCTAGCACGTTGCGTCCAAAACAGGCTATTGAATTCCTTGCCTGGCTAGGGCGCCGAGCTGCTTCGGGTCAACTTGACGCTTCCTCTGTTCGGAGTCTCTTGGGTGTTGCAGTCGCGAACGATGAAGACAGCGAGGGCAACCTGACTCGTTTACTCGTTTTTGCGGATATAAGCGGCTTCCTTAATCCCCAGCGGATACCTCCAAACTTGCCGTCTCCTCCTTCCGTGATACCATATAAATTCACCAAGAATCTCGGACACCAGGAGCTAGAAGCTCTCGGCTGGACCGAGCTTCAGATAGTGCCCTGGACGCGTTGGCTCATCAATAGTGCTGGCGACAGGACTGTACTTCCAGCGGAACAAGATATGACCTCAGCGCCGTTGTTCGCTGCCCTGGTCATGCCTGTTCTGTCAAGGCAATGGGAAAGCCTAAGTCAGTCGTCGAAGCAGAGCGTGATTAACGTGCTCATACCGCAATCTGTCATCCCGACCAAGTTTGGCATGAGACGGCCTGCGGAGACGTATTTCTCGTCTGTACGACTATTTGACGATCTTCCTGTTGTCCATGGATTGAATGGCGTTAAAGAGAAGTTCCTGGCCACATTGGGTGTCCGTAAGACCGTTGAGCTAGGTGTCATCTTCGAACGCCTCTTGAACGCCACGGACTCTACTGGCGAAGGCGGCAGCGATCAGAAGAGGTGGAGCCATGTCGACTTAATCCGCTATCTTGCGTCCGTTCAAGATGATATCCCTGCCGGAGACATTAAAAGACTCAAGAACACGAGTATATGTCGTGCGGAAGCCCCCGATGATGCCAAACCGAGCGAGCGGCCTCGCTACAAAATATCCCAGCTTTTCGAGCCGAAGGATTCTCTCAGAAACCTTGAACTTCCAGTTATCGAGTGGCCTGGGAGATACCAACCCAACAGCAAAGAGGGCAAGTTTCTCGCCGTGCTAGGGCTGAGGGGTCATCCATCAGCATCCGAGGTCATACAACACATGGCAAATGCAGCGTCTGGAAAGAATCAGTCACTTTACGGAAGGCTCATGTCGTACTTCATCTCAGAATACCATGTGAATGGCTATTCTGCATTTGACAGCGGCACGGTCGATGTCCCATTTCTACCACTTGAAGGATCGAGCGGCCTAAGCGCACCAAGAAAGTGCTTTATCGATGACGGGGCTACTTTGTTCGGATTTCAGATACTCCGCAGAGACCTCCACAGCCATTCTTCCAAGTTGGGAGTAGGACGGCACCCTCCGCTAAAAGATTGTGTTGAAGTGTTGATTCGTCATCCGCCGGCAGCAAAGCGAGATGCAAGAGTGCTCTTTAAATATTTGGCTGGCAGGGCCACGGAGCTCAATGCACGGGAAACGGAACGCCTTGGTAACGCGCAGATAGTGCCGATTGCAGAAGACACGCCTGAAAAGGGCCGTGCGGTCCGCCGTGTGGCACCCAGGAATTGCTACCTTGGAGATGGGGAGGACTACGGGGATATATTTGACTTTGTTGACCTTGGTCAAGAGGCAAACTTCTTCCTCATGGCAGTTGGTTCCAAGCGCGAGCCGACCAAGACAGAAATTGCACGCATGCTAGTCAAAGAGCCGGCGAGGATATGCTCGACGTTCCAGAGCCCGGATAAGTATCTTAAACTCCTCAGGGCCCTTTCTGAACATAGTTCTGTGTTCCGAAAGGACAAGGAACTGTTCAATGAAATGAGGAGTGCTGCATTTCTTCTTGGTAGCAAGGATATCTCTTCGGACACTCAAGGAATGGCTAGCGGGAAAGGGGCGAATGATTCGGATGATGATGTGGAGGATGACAGCCAGAGCATCAAGGAGTGGACACTAACCGCGGCGAAGGACGTGGTTGTGGTGGACGACTTTCAGAGCTTCAATCTCTTCAAAGAGCATGTTCTGGCTGCACCGCAGGAGGAGGGGCTGGAGAACTTTTATCTTGCTCTGGGAGCCACGCCTCTGAGCAGCCTAGTTGAGGAACGCGCTCAATGGGGCTCGGTTGCTGCTGACCAGCGGTCTGCTGGCAAACTGCAGAAACTTATCGGCGAACGGTCGAGGCTCTTCCTCTATGATCAATCTCCGGATTCAATACAACATGATTCCCGGTGGTTAGAGAAGCACCTTAATACGCAGGTGGTGAATTCAATATCCCTCACGCGGTCTCTCAGGGGTCGGCGCATATCGCATACCCAAAAGCGAAGTGCCATTATCACGCAGCAATCAAGGTCCTGGACGCTGTGGATCTGTCCTGGGAAATACGATCTCTACGAGATCAGTCAAGCGCTCGTGCACCTTATCTTAGCCCGGCCAAAGCTTCATTCGACCCTCACGTTGGAGATGCTCCTGAAAACGGATTTATTGGAACTCAAGGCCCGAGGGTACAATGTGGAGCGTATCCTGAAGCAGAAAGCGCACGAAGCCAGAATGACAGAGGATCGACGTCAGAAACAGTTGGAGGAGGAACGGGCACAGCTCCAGCAGAGACAAGCGGCTTGGGAAGAGGCGCGGGCTCAGCAAGGCGAAAGGGAGCAGAAGCAGGCTGTGATGCCTGGAGATTTCCCCGACTCGCCCGAGAGTAAAAAGACTGCTCCAGATGAACATCATGGAAGGCCCGAGGCGGAGCATGGGGGAGGCCCGCGCGGCTTGTTTGCTAATTTGACGAAGCGTCTTGGGTTCGAAGGTGGACGGTCGAACTTGAATCTTCTGAATGACAATCAGTCGCAAGCGCCCCCTCCTCAACCTTCAGGCCACGGCACTCCGCCACCGCCGTACTCTCCGGAAGATCCAAAGAAGCCAGGTCCCGGCAAACCTGCAGGCTTCAACCCTCCCCACAAGCTGCAAAGCGAGCTGCTTTCTGCCGTTCAGGCGTGTCGACCGCATGGATCGTCCAGTCTCTACAGCCGGCCGCAGACGGACCAGGTCAGCGAAACCAAATCCTACTGCGACGAGAAGCCGAGCCATGACCTCGAATTTGCCGCAACCCTCCCTTCGGGCATCAACGTGTTTTTCCCCAAGGCCATGGGCGATCGCTCTGCGTTCCTTGCCCAGAACAAAGGCGGGATTAGTCTGTTTGCATCCACGCTGGTCGACTGTGCCAGTATCTTCGCGTTGCGGGTGGACAGTATGAGCATGTTCTACGAGCCGGGCGAGAAGACGATTGCGTTCAACCGGGCGGGCAGCATCTTCTGCAACTACTTCTACTTCCAGCATCTCCACGAGAAGACGGTTCTCCTGAGTCCGAGCGAGGATAGAACGGAGGCTCTTGTATACTGGTGGGTGATACTGTGCCACGAATTGGCACATAACCTTGTCGGCGACCACAGTTCAGCGCACAGTTACTACAGGTATGTTTCGTGACACAGAAAGACAGACCGGTGCTGATGTGTCCAGCGAGGGCTTTGTGGCCCAGTACTTCCCGAGGATCGCGAAGAGGCTTGCCCAGGGGGCTGAAGGGGCACAGTGATATGAGTATTTTGGATTGTTATTTGGGCAATTGATAGATACCCGATAGACGTAGAGCGTGTTTTGGTGCTTTTTACACTGCCGCGGTGTATATAAAATGGCAGTGTCGCCCAGCTCGGTTATTTAAGGCTTTTTTACATTTTTCTTCTCTCTCTCCGGCCTTTTCCTAGATTCTCTTCCATGCCGTGTCCATGAATCGACTGGCCATATAACTATGGATTCCATGCCCAGCGGTTCCATGTTTTCTACTGTTGCCACTTGACCTGCTTTTTTTTTTTTTTCGGTGCTGTCGGGTGCCTGGCTACCCCGGACTCTGCTGGCGTCTCCGACGTCGCAATATCTTATTTCTCTTCCCTCTACTCTCCTTGATACACCGGTTTATATACATAGACTGCAGCATGGCCCCGTCACTGGCGGAGCGCCAATGCAGCCCTCCCTGGACCGCGGATGCTGCCCCCCGGAAGAACATCCTTTACATAGACGCCTACGACTCCTTCTCCTACAATGTCGTCGGCATGCTCGAGGAGACCCTCCCAGTCTCCGTGACAGTCCTGCTCATCGACTCGTCCTGGCCCGGCGGCGACATGGTCCAGTTCCTTCGCCACTACGAGGCCGTCGTGCTGGGCCCGGGGCCCGGGAATCCAACGATTCCGTCGGACGTCGGCCTCATGAACGACATATGGGCTCTTCCGCGCTGCCACTGGCTGCCAGTTTTCGGGATCTGCCTCGGCTTCCAGAGTCTGTGTCTGCATGGCGGCGCGGGCATTCGCCGCCTGCCGTATCCGCTCCATGGGCAGGTGAGACGCGTTGCGACGGCGGGGACGGATGTTTTTGCGGGGCTCCAAGATGTCCAGGTTACGCTTTATCATTCGCTGTGTGCGGATTTCGCCCGTGGGCAGGCGGATACTCCTGCATCGAAGCTTGATCTGTTGGCTTGGCTGTCTGTCGACGACTCGGAATGCGTGGCGTCGGACCAGGCGCTGGTTCCCATGGCAGCCCGCCATAAAACGAAGCCGTTCTGGGGCGTCCAGTTCCATCCTGAGTCGTGCAAGTCGGATCGGGAGGCATGTACGCGGCTGCTGCGGAGGTGGTGGGGGATGGCTCTTGATTTCAACGAAAAGGCCGGGCGCGCGCCATATCCCGGTGTCCCTTCTGGCGCGGCTGGTCTTTCGGGCGCTGTGGACTCGGACTCCCTCCCCGATGTTGCGTTTACTATGCTGAAATGGAGTGCGGCTACCTCGGAGCATGCGCACTATCGGTCCCTTTCGTCCACGAGCCTGTCGGCGGAGAGGATATGCGAAACGCTGAACGAGCCGCGCTCGCCGACTGTTCTGTTCCATGATAGTGGACGGCACAGTATCGTGTCGGTGCCCAGTCCTGGTTCTTGGAGGCTGGAGTACTATGCTCAGCCTGGGAAGCTGCTGCTTAGGAAGGCACCTGCGCAACGCAGCGCATGGGACGCTGCAGAATACAACGAGGGTGAAACAGTGGTGGACAGCTCACTTTCTGTCTCCCGATTCTGGGACGTTATGAGACACCTGATGGAAAGGAAAAGGGTCTACTCCGGGAGTCGCGCGGTACCTTTTTGGGGCGGTTTTCTGGGGTATTTCTCCTACGAAATGGGGCTTGCTTGCCTCGCTCATCCGAAGACTACGCTGGGTACTGGGAGCCAGCATTCCGATCAGGGAGACCCCCCTGATGTTAGTTTACTATGGACAGATCGGAGTGTCATCGTCGACAAGACGGGCCAGATCACGATCCAGTCAATCCGGGAATCGGACGATTCGCAATCCGGCTGGCTGGACCAGACACTGCAACAGCTAAACGGTCTTTCTGATGAACACACGCCCGTCGAGAACGGGGATAACGATGCGGGCGCGGAGTTCTTGGACTCCATCCTACGAGAAGGCGAGATCAAATTCCCGAATGAACAGTCCTACAAGAAACAAGTCGACGCTTGCAAAACTGAGCTCGAAGCCGGCGAGTCATACGAGCTGTGTCTCACCTGCGAGACATCGATAGCCCTGCCGCGGGCTCACACGCCTCATCAACGCGCGAGTTTCCCTTGGGAACTGTACAAGCGGCTCAAAAAATACAACCCCGCTAGGTTCAGCGCGTATGCAAGGCTGGGAGATGTCAAGATCGCGAGTAGCAGCCCGGAATGCTTCCTTACCTGGGACAGACAGTCGACGCTATCGATGAAGCCGATGAAGGGGACGGTGAGGAAGTCGGACGACATGACCATGGAGAAAGCCAAGGAGATCCTGGGCTCGACTAAGGAGATGGCGGAAAACCTCATGATAGCAGATCTGATCCGACACGATCTCTACGGAATCTGCGGCTCAGGAGGCGTGCGCGTGGAGAAACTCCTCGAAGTGGAAGACCACGGGCGAGTCTTCCAGATGGTCACGCACGTCCAGGGCGAAGTGGACTACCGCCAGCGCGGAACCGCAGTCCGGGGACTGCCGCAACTGAAGACGTTGAACATGGCAGTATACGGAGTTACGGCGCTGCAGAAATGCCTCCCGCCAGGGTCGATGACTGGGGCGCCCAAGGAGCGGTCGTGCGTGCATCTCCGTACGATCGAGGCGCGGAAACGGGGAATATACTCCGGAGTCATGGGCTATCTTGACCTCGGAGGCGGCGGGAGCTTCTCGGTCTTGATCCGAACTGCGTTCTCGTCTTCCAGCGAGGACGAGAGGCAGTTATGGCGGATTGGCGCTGGGGGCGCGGTCACGACGCTGAGCACGGCTGAGGGAGAATGGGACGAGATGTTGACCAAGCTGCGGACTGTTTGCAATGTCTTCAGGCCGATGAGCTAGGCATGACCTTGGTTTATCATATTTGTGCTTTCTTTGGTCTCTGTTGTGTTGCTTTGGCGACGACATGATTCAACCCTATGGATAGAGGCGGATTCAACATTAGCGAGGGGTTCGGCGTTTAGCATTGTAGATATTAAAATTATATTTCGACGACACACTGCTGTCTCTATTAGGGACTTTTATTGTATTCGATTGTTTACTACACTGGTACAGTTGTTGAAGCTATACAGATACAATGCAAACACATCAAACATACTCGTTTTGGACTTGAGCTTCACCTCGCCGACCTTCGATCACTCTTTACCACACTCATCACCCTGATTGACAAAGCACCATGTCGGCCCCAGAACCTCCGCTAGAGGAAATCCTCTGGCGCTCCCCTCCACACGTCCAAATGATGGGCGGATACCTACACTCCAACAACAGTACGGCGCAACAGCCTCCTCTGCCTACCAAGCGCGAGTTAATCACAGCCCGCGAAGACCACTACTAACCAAGTCCCGGCGTATCGCAGTCCTATTCTACTTCGCCGAATCGCCATTCTTCGATGCGACGTCCAACAACGCCTCGCTGGCCATCCAGGCGAGCTACAACGAGGCATTCCGGCACTTTGTCGAGACGCGCGAGGCATTCGAGAGCCGGCTGAAGACGATGCAGGGCCTCGAGTTTATCGTCGCGTATGACCCGCTGCAGGCGGCGGCGCAGTCGGCCCGCGATTTCGCCCACGAGCCGTCGAATGTCTGGGTCATCCGGAAACAGAGTCGGCGGCATCGCGGGCCCGGGCTGGATGATGAGGTCGTTGTTATCTCGACGTTTTTCGTCGTCGCGGATTGTATCTACATGGCGCCGTCGGTGGGAAGTGTTGTCGGGCATCGGATTGTATGTGCCTGCGCTTTTTGTTTGAAGTCTGATGTGATGTGACGTGGTATGCTGACGGGTATGCAGCTCTCGGCTGTTACATCACTTACGAAGATGTTGAAGACCGCCTCGTCGTTGCCGACTTTCACGCCGTCGCACGGACACAGCTACTTGCCGCCTGCGCCCAAGGCGGACAGCCAGGCTGGCGCCCAGGCGCAGCCTACTACGAAGGAGGACACGCCGATGCCGGAAGCGGAGGCGCAGCAGGCCAAGGGGCCCTCGGGGGCGTCGCAGGCTGGCAGTACAGGCGCGATGGTGCAGGATGCGCGGACCCTGGCGGAGTCGTTTAGTCTGCTGTCGCGGTACGGAGACGAGTACATGGATGAGACTCCGCTGGTCGGAGAGCCAGGCTCGTTCATCCTGTCGAGGTCTGGTGATGCGGACAGGGGTCCGGCCAAGCAGCAGCAGCAGCAGCAGCGACCAGGCGCCAGCAATGTCGCGCCGCCGACGCGGGCGGGGACTCCGCTGGTGCGGGTGGATACACCGGGCAAGGCGTCGAGTAAGGTGAGCACGCCGTCTAGCTCGGACGAGACCAGGTCGAAGCTGAAGAAGAGTCGGGCTGGTTGATATCTGGGTTGGCGTGTTAGCATTGCATTGGATTGGCGTTGGATTGGCGTATGGCGTATGGCGAGAGCGATTGGCAGCACGTACAGCGTAGCAATGCCGATATCTGGGATCTTCTTAAGATCTTCGTTATATGTAGATCCGATATGTTGATTTGCTGGCAGAGACCAGGCACTGCACGTGGGGGTACGTACCTGCACTCCAGGCGCTTCTTTGTCTCGGCCTCCGCTGCCTCACTTCCCTCCCTCACCTTCTCAAGTCTCCTTCCCCCTAAAGACTCCCACCTTCTCAAGACTCCCCGCCACCAGAAAACAAGCAGAACAAGCAAGAACACTACCAGCATGGCAAACCCCACTCCAGAAGACAAGCCCGCCATGGTATGCGTATTGTAAGCTGCCTGTCCCGCCTCCCCTTCCCCAGCAACCACAGCTAGCTAACCATCTACGCTGCAGCTGCGGCTCCGTCGAAGGCAAAAACCCCGCGCACATGGAAACCGCGCGGGAGCTGGCCCGCGAATTCCACAAGCACGGCGTGCAGCTGGTGTACGGCGGGGGCACGAACGGGCTGATGGGCGAGCTGGCGCGGACGCTGGTATCGTTGTCTGGGGCGCAGGCCGTGCACGGGGTGATACCGCGGGCGCTGGTGAAGGTGGAGCCCGGGTATGAGGACGGCACGACGAAGCCGGAGGGCGAGCAGGCGGCGACGGCGATGACAGGAACGAAGACGCACGAGCGGATTCTGCAAGACGGGGGCGCGACGATGCTGGAGGAGTCGGAGTACGGGACGACGACGATCGTGGCGGACATGCACACGCGCAAGCGGCTGATGGCGACCAAGGTGCTGGAGGGCGGCCCCGGCAGCGGGTTTGTGTCGCTGGCGGGCGGGTTCGGGACGATCGAGGAGGTCATGGAGATGACGACGTGGAATCAGCTGGGGATTCACCGGGTGGGCATTGTGTTGCTGAATGTGAACGGGTACTGGGATGGGCTGCTGGCGTGGGTGCGCAATGCGGTGCAGGAGGGCTATATCAGTCCCGAGAATGGCGACATCCTGGTCGAGGCCAGGGATGCGCACGAGGTCTGGCCCAAGCTGGTCGAGTACAAGGTCAGCAATGCGCGGCTGCAGCTGAATTGGGGACAGGGATGATTGATTGTCCCTTCTGTCGTTCTGATATGGTTACGCTGGTACGCGGTACACGACTCAGGCAGATAGAATAGAATTATGACGCATGATAAACTAGTAGACGCATGCACGCACGCACGCACGAAGCTATTGATCAACCTCCATCGACTCCTCGCCTCTGTTCTCCCCATCCTCCCGCTCCACGGCCTCCAGCAACGGCACCGTGTCCTGACCCTCGTATAGCTTGAAGCTCTCCATCTTGCCCTTGCCCCCCTCGCCGGCCAATCCCACAACACCCACGGACGTATTATCGATCGTCAACTCCTTGTCCTGGGACAGGGTATCCTTGAGCGCGCGCAGACCATGGGTGATGAGCTCGTCGCGGCTGCAGCCGGAGATCGCGTCGAGATTCCTCTCCAGATACGTACGGGCCATCTGCGAGCGCGCGCCAATGGCACAGGCCATCATCTCGTGGACCGTCCCGGACGGCTGGAACTCGAACAGATGGGGCCCGGCCTCGTCGACGCCGGCGACCAGCAGGCCCACGCCGTACGGCCGCTTCCCGTATTGCTGGGTGTTGAGCTGGGCGCGGTCGGCGATCTGCGAGACGATGCGGTCCGGCGGGATCGGGCGGCCGTAGGTCATCCTGGAGCCGAGCGACTGCTGCTTCATGTAGTTGGAGAGCACGCGGGCGTCGGAGGCCAGCCCGGCGATGGCGACGCCCATGTGCGAGTCGACTTCGATGACTTTTCTCTGGTACGACGAGAGCTCTTCGGCGTTGCGCTGGGTATCGGTTAGCATGGTAGGCCTGAACTGGTGTGGTGGAGCGCGACACTCACCTTTAAGCCGACCAGCACGGAATGGGTCTTGTTGACGAGGCCCACGACGACAGAGCCCTGCTTAACAGCCTCCTGGGCGTATTCGACCTGGAATATCCGGCCTTGGGGGGAGCTGTGCGGGTCAGTTGGAGCTCCTGGGAGAAGCGGGAGCTGGACGTACAAGGTGACGGCATCGTTATCGTAGTTGTTTCTGAACATGGTGACCAGAAGGAAAGGTGTAAAGGGTTCAAGAGGAAAAGAATAGGAATTGGCGGAGGAAGGGAGGAAGAGAGGAAGTAGGCAGGCCAGAGACGGAAGATTGAGAGAGCAGGGGAGCGCCAAGGCGGTGATGCTGCCAACGTCACTGACTGCCTGCTCTTCCTCTCCATTCCTTTGCTCTCTACTCCTCCTCCTCCTCCTTCTACCACTACTGCTACCACTACTCCCTCTATCATTCCTTTGTACTGACAGCCTCTACTGACCCCCGAGGTCTGCGCAGCCATGGCCGCCGGGCTCAAGACCATTATCGCCCTCTCCTTCGTACGTGACCCATCAAATCGATATGGCCATTAGTACCTGACATACAGCAGATCCTCGCCATTGGCTTTCTCCTCGTCATACTGTCCTCGGCCCTCTGGCACAACTTCCTGCCGCTGATTGTTGTCGCGACCTATGTGGTTGCCCCGTTGCCGAACTGGATCTGCGCCCGATGCGCCAACCCCGATGATTTTATGGACAGCTCGGGAAATGCGGCGGTGGACTTTGGTCGCTTTATCACCGGCTTTCTGGTGTTGATGGGGATTGGTGAGTCTGACCGTAGCCTGGTTGCATTGCCAGCATTCGGGGGCTTGATCGAGCCGACTCGATATACTCGACTACATGATGCTAACAGTCTATAGCCCTTCCCGCCGCCCTCGCCCACAGCGGCGCCATCGAAGTACCGGCCATGATCATGTCGATTATCGGAGGCCTTCTTATCTACGGGACTATCATCAGCTTCTCCATGTTTTTCAGGGAGCAAGAGGAGTTCTGAACGGCTGGTCGGCTATCGCAGCGTGATGACTTAGTATGGCTTCTACTGCTTCAACTGTCTACCGCCTATATTAGTAGCGTTTATGGCTATGATTGCTGCATTGCTAGCTCCCCTTGCCACTTCTAACGGTCTACTGACCGGTTCTATGATTGAAGGTTCTTTTGCCATACCCTGGTCATTGTGACTTGAACTATATAGAGTTAGTTTACTGTTTGGTAAAATTGAGGGATTTCTGTTCTCTGGTCAGCGTGTATGCTCTGTACGGCGCACTTGTAGATATCACGTGAGAGCGTGCTTCCGCGTCGGAACTCGAAGACAACGATTCTCCTACAACTTGGATTAATATCCGTCCTTGAAATGCCACACTTCGAACAATGACATGACGCATGCGACAGTGCTATCATGAGCATCTGGTCCGGATCTATTGCTCTGAATGAGGAGTCTCGCCTTGAGGGTAGGCACGCTGCCCAGACGCCCGTCTGTTGCTGACGAGATATCAGGTCTACGACTGATCGATCCAGCGCCCAATGGACAATCGGATATATCCAAAGACGCAATCCTTCTTTTCCGGTGCTTCGTGAACCCTGCCTTGATCCCGCTATATGCGCGAACCGGCCCGAATCTCCAAGTCCACGCGATTAACGCTGAATCGTCAGAATGGCTGAAGAACAAGTTCCTGGCCAGTATATGGCCGGAAGGGGAGGAATTGGATAATCTGAAATCATTGCAGTGCCCTGTCGGTCTTCTTATAGGCGTCGACGGCCCTGCGCGAACACCCTCTGGCGCTGCCACTTCGGACCTCCTGGTATACGGAATTGTGTCGTGCACGCCATCTTTCGAAAGGCCGCCAACGCCGCCTGTGTCGTCGTCGTCAGGAAATTACGACAATATTTCACCTGTGAAGCGGGAGCTGAGGATATATGCCGTGCCGCTCGCCGCGTCCCTTATTGCAAAAGCGCAGTCCCTCCCGACTCCCCCGCGCAGCCCGGCGGATAGTACTGGAGATGCACAGTTTGCGGAATTTTTGCCCGACTTCCGGTCGCCCAGTCCGAAGCGGAAGAGGGTGGCTACGCTGTTCGAGTCGGTGGCGCAGCATCACAAGAGAGTCAGGCAGAAGGGAGGAGAGGCCGTGTCTCAAATGGCGTCGTCTCAGATGCACGCGCCGGGGATCAAGCGGGAGTCGGAAGAGCCTTCTCTTTTTGGCGGAGCACAGCGCTCGAAGTCGGTGTCTGGGAATATCAATCCTTGGCGACATTCGGATCTACGAGCAGGTCCTTCCCGACCCAGCAGTGCTCGTGATTTACACAGTATGAGCAGGAGGGGCACACCGATAGAGATCTCGACGCAGCGAATATCGTCGCCTGCGTTACCGTCGTCTGAGGGAAAACATGACTCGTCCCTGCCGAAAGATGCCGGCACCGTTGTCCTCGACAACAAGAATGTCATCACCCGCACAATATTAACCTGCATGCGGCTTTACGGCTTCAACCGGCCGCGCCCAGCATCGGGCAAACATGGTACCGATCTGGATGGGCCGCTTGAAAAGGAATCATACACGCCAGCACCTGAGGTTCCTTCGACTGCGCCGGCTAGTACAGAAGAAGACGATTTTAAGTCAATGTACCATGCGACGTATCGAGCGTCGACGTTCGCATTGCGAAGGTATCTGAGAGAGCCTCCGGATAGGACATGTCCGCCTTTACTGGACAGGGGCAAGGCGATGGGATACATTGATGAGTTCTTGAGGCTGTTCTGCGAAGAGGGCGGAGGGCCTGGGACAGACTAGCTACGAGTTATGAGTAACGACTGATGTTTCACATATATACGTACGTACTTGTAGAGTGCGTGGTTGATTGCCCGATTAAGCAAGCTACTCGGAGCATGATGTTCCGCTCCGGCTACATCATCAACTCCATCACGTCCAGCCATCCATTCAACCAACACCACATCCTTGACAGCAACAATGGACGTCTCCGAGAACCGCCTGTTCCGCTGGTCGAAGCCGGAATGGCTCAACAACTCGACTGTCCGCAACACCGGCGTCTACACGTCGGGCGCACTGGCACGTCACCATCCCTCGCCCTCTCACGCCACATCCCAATCAATACCGTACTAACCCGGCCCAGTTCTCGCTAGGCTTCTTCTTCCTCGTCGACGCGGCGGCCTTCTCGCACAGCTCGCGCAACGGCTCCAACGTGCACGTCAAATTCGTCGACTGGATCCCCGGCATCTGCTCCGCGCTGGGGATGCTGGTGATCAACTCGATCGAGAAGTCGCGGCTGCAGTCGGACAGCTTTAGTTACAGTGGGGGCGGGGTGGCGTGGAAGGCGCGGTTTGTGCTGTTTTTGGGGTTTGCGTTGCTGGCGGGGGGGTTGGCGGGGAGTGTGGTATGTCCCTTCCTTTTCCTTCCTTTTCGGCCATTATTGGATTGGGGTGTGGTGGCTGACCAGATTAGACTGTCATGGTGCTCAAATACCTGGTCAAGGATTATCCGCTGCAGACGCTTTACTTTGGGATTGCCAATATCGTGGCGAACGGGCTGGTCATGCTGAGGTTTGTGTCCCGTCCTGGTTCCTGGTTCGGAATGGTGGATGGATGATGCTGACTCGCTGTGCAGTACGGTTGTGCTGTGGGTTTCACAGAATATGGAGGATGACTACACGTACAATCTTGCGCTGTAGTCTGGCTACTTCACTTTGGTCTTGCTACTGTTTCGAGTCCTGTTACGTTTGGTACCATGTTGATCTCTATGTCAATCGCACAAGCGATAAAGCTCACAATAACAAGTTCTCGGATCGGGACATCTATCCAGTCAGCCAGTTCGTCAACACCAGGATCAGGAGACAGATCATACAGAACAGCCCCCTCCAGAAAGATAACCTGCCACACCATCTCAAACACAGACCCAACCCCCAGATCATCCAGCCAGTCGATCCCCATCGCCCACTCCCTCATGCGAACATACTCCTCCCTCCCCCTGCGGCGGATGCGCTCTCTACTAACCACAAACTGCCCACAGCACACGCCCCCAACCACGCTCGGCACCTCCCCGCGCGAGACATTAAAAAGCCCCATATAAATCTCCTCAAACGCAGCGTACACGGGGTTCTCCTTGGCCTTGAAAGCGGGTTCAAACGGTCTCACGGCAACGGGACACCCGGGCCGCTGCGCGCAGCGGAGATTGACGAACCCCTTCCGCCGGACAACATCCAGCTGGAGACGCTCGAGGATCCACGACGTGGATTTGGTGGCTGGGTCGGCGTCGTTGTGCCATTGGGTGCGCGAGGCGTGGACGAAGGCCGTGAGGGGGGCTAGGGCGTCGTAATGGTTGATTGTGTGCGTGAGGTAGGCGGCGGCTTCGCGGCCTTTGCTGGTTGGG
>RAQS01000064.1:0-67760 GCA_003698115.1 Aspergillus sp. HF37
TGGATCAGGTTAAGAAAGAGTTCGGTGAATCCAAACCGGATAACCTTTTCCAGGCGTATATCAAGGGCGTCGGAGGCCACAAGGATAAGGTGCAAGGACTTCAGAAGGAATTGCTGCAGAAACTGGCTGAGCTCGAGAAGGAGGAGGGTAGCAAGATCACAAGCGACACGCTGCATACTGGATTCGACACGTCTCACGTCGCTAAAGATGCAGAGGCCAAAGCCGGCACATCGGCTGGAGAAAAGCAGGAATCTGTTGAGCTGTTGAACCCCGTCCCGGAAAAGAAGGACTCCGGCGAGGAAGCCGACGATGAAGACGATGACGAGGAGAATCCGAAGCCGAGTGATTTAGGCAAACGATTTGCGACGATCAAGCCTGGTGACTACAAGACGATGCTCCAGTTCATTTCCGAACACCCAGAGGTTGTCGCAGAGAAGGAGACAGATGGCTTGCTGGTCGAGGCCTTCAACAGCCAGCTTCAAGGGAAGGAGGGCTACGCTTGGCAATGCGTCCACCAGGGCTTATTACTACAATACTGCCGGTCTTTGGGCCGCGACGGCGTGTCTCTCTTCTTCAAGCGGTATGTACTTCAGTCAGCATGGGTTGCAGTGTAGCTAACATCGTACAGCATCACGACAAAAGAACACCAAGCGGCCACTCTATTCCGCAACGATATCAATGAAACCTACAACAAGATCAAAACACGCACGGCAGAACTCGCGAAAGAAGGGTCTGGCGGCGACGATTCTGCCGGTGTAGAGCAGATCCAGCTACATGCCGTCGATCCAAACACGAAAATCACAATCAACATCCCTCCCGAGCAGAGCGAAAATCCCGACGATGCTGCGTCACGCGATATCTTCGCCTCCTTCCCCCAGGACTTGCGGGATGCCCTGAAATCCGAGTCGCTGGACGAGGTCAATAAGGTTCTTGGCAAGATGCCCGTCGAAGAAGCCGAGGACGTTGTCGAGAAGCTCAGCCAGGGCAACATGCTCAGCCTCGAGGAGGGTATCGTGGACGCCACCACGGAGGAGGGCAAGAAGAAGCTGGAGGAGATCGAGGCCGAGGGCCAGAAGGGGAAACAGGCTGAAGAAGTCGGGGAGCCTGGGGGAGAAGTCACGGAGCTGGATTAGTATCATGCATGTTTATATCCTCAGTCATGACCAAAGCTGCAGTATATCTTGGGATTCTACTTGGGCATTCAATATCAAAGTTTACTCACGCTGTATACTTGAGAATTCCTTTACGTCTCTGCATAAATCTCAAACCACAACACGCAGACTAGACCAGATTTGAAGTAACATGATTTATTTACTACATACGGAGGAAAGCTACCAAAAGAACAAGCTGAAGGGCAAAGCAGGAACCAAGTCGAAAAGCAACGCGCGAGCTGAAGTATCTGGCAAAGGATAATCCCATGGTGCGTAACACATAGATTCCACGGGTAGGTGGCGATAATATGAATGCCAGAGTCTGATAAACCTGGGGAAGTAGAGAAATGCAGATGTAAATTTCATTAAAACGCCTTTGCCTCGCGACCCAATCCCAACGTGGTCCGTCTGTCCCATATGTCTCCTCGCGGGTGAGTCGGGCACCTATCCATAGCATTAAAGATCCCAATGGTCGTCTGCCCCATGCTGATGCCATGCACTAAATCCCACTGACACCCGGCGCGTTCTTATCTTTCTTAAGGTCAATTAGCAGCTCACGGAAACGCTCCTTGCCAGATCCGCTGGCGCCGCCCCTGGAACCCTTGCCGGAAACATCAACCAGCTTTGCAATACGTTCCCAGCTGGTACCGCCGGCCGAGGTGTCCTCGCGGTTCGCAAGAAATTGCTCGGCATCTGCGCGCGTCTGGGAGCGGAACTTGTCGGCCTTGTTGTTGTAGGAGACATAGAAGTCATCGATGTCCTCGCGGGCCTTATTGACGGTGCTTTCCTTCTTCTCGTTCGAGATTTCACTGCGTCGGGCAACGTCTGCGTCTCGCTTTTCACGCCATTCTCTGTTGAACGAGCCAGGTTAGTTTCATGGTGTTGACTTGACACTGGCCGGGTAACAGTATCCCAGCGACCAACACAACATACCTCAGGGGCTCCGGCTCCTCCTCTGGTTCTTGGTACCCTGAAAATCCAGTCGGCGGGAATGGCGCTCCAGTACCGGTAATCGTACCGCCAGGCGCGACTTGCTGTACGAACGTTCCATTAGCACGCGAAAAGTGCGGTAAATATCCAAGGGACAGGCGCACGCATACCTCGTTCTGAACGTCGCTCGTATCGACGGCAGGGAAAGACGATTCGAATCCTGCGACCTCTTCAGGGGCAGCCTGCTGAGCTGGGGCGCTCTCGGCGCCGCCCAGAAGGTCATCCCCCGTATCTACATGCTCCGTAGCGGCAGCATCATGAGCGGTGGCGAACTGGCTTGCGTCCTCGCCAAGAACAGCACGTTCACGGGCGAGGAAGTCGTCGGTATCGGCGGCGCCGTTGTTCTCAACGGGCTCGGTCTGGCCTGGATACGTATGTTGTATTAGTCTTGGCTCAGTCAACAACCATAGCAGTAGAGCTAACCTTGAGAGAAGTCTTCCAGCGACGGGAATCGGTCAGCCATTGTAGTAGCAGCGAATATCCGGGTATGGTCAGACTGTTCTCGCAGCTGGTGTCTGGGTCTGGAGAGAGCAGGGAGAGTGTCAGCGTCCAGACGGGGCTCTTTGGACGGGGAAATTCTGCCGCGGAGGCGGTCAGTGAGTTTGTATGCGGCCAGACTCACCCGGCTCCAGCTTCACTTCCAGACACCCTTGTCCGCGCCTGGTTCTTGCCCAGTTTCTATTTGCGCTGTATCTGAGCTGTTTCTGAAGTGCAGTGAAAGTGGGACTGACTGTCGCAGCTCAGCTTACAATCTTATCTCTTGGACCACCAGGAACCCGCATTTAACGCTCTGTTATCGCCTCGACGCGAAAAGAGACACAGGATCCTGTACCTTTCGCAACTAGGTATCGATCATGGCATACACCGATGACGCTGTGAAGGCAAAACTCTCTGCCCTCAATGAGACGCAGGAGGGCATTGTCACTGTTGCGCAATGGGTCATGTTCCACAGGTAGTACCGGCACCTTGGTCTACTGCTTACTCTAACAACTATTTATATTCCAGACGGCATGCTGAGCGAACGGGACAGCTTTGGCTTCAAAAATTGCGAGACTCTCCGGCCCCGAAGCGACTCAACCTGATATACCTCGCAAACGGTACGGAGCCTGGACAACAAGTCTACATCGAAGCTAATTAATTTCTAGAGGTCGCGCAGCAATCCAAGTCCCGGCGGAAGGACGATTTCCTCATTGCATTTTCACCAGTTAGTGTCACTCCTGACATTTCCGGCGGCTGGCTGACTTGAAAAGATAATCGCAGAGGCCACGGCAACCGCATACAAGGGCGCTTCAAACGAAATACAGCAGAAGCTTCGGCGAGTGGTGGAGGTATGGAGACAGCGGGCAATATTTGAACTTCCAATCCAGGAAGCTGTGGAAGCTCGTATCGACGGTATGCTCCCGTTTGATGTCTTCTGGCCAGACCACTGATTATGCGACAGAAATCGATAAATCACGCTCCAATGGCAAAAAGCCAGTGCTAGGTGGCTCTCTCTTTTCAAGCTCGTCAAATGCCACACCCACCGAGCTCCAGCCACTGGTTCCCCTCCAGGTAGCACTTTCGAAGGCTTCCATGGCCTCGGGTGCCTCTACCACCGCTGCCAACGCCGAGTATGATAAGATGCAGGATCCCAGTGCTCTTCTCTCCACGGCTCCAGTGCATGCCGCTCGCCTCAGCCAGCTGTTGAAAGCTCTTGCAAACGCCGAGAGTTCAGTGTCGGAGGTCATCAAATCCCGGGCCGCTTTGATTGATGGTCTTGAGAAGCTTCTTGAAACGAATCGATCGGCCCTGTCGAAGGAGCAATCCGTCGCTACTCGGCTGTCTGAAAGAAGAACCGAAGCCGAAACAAAGAAGCGAGAGGTCGAAGATGGGATCATGAGAGGCCTCTCTGCCGAGAGCTCAGCGCCTACTATGCCTGGCGATTCTGGAGCGGAGCCGGAAAATGTTGCTCGCCCGGAGGTCGAGGCGTTGACGCCGCCGCCTGTTGAGGCCCTGACCCCTGTTGGGTCTCCGAAGCAAGAAACGCAAGAGAATATCAGCAGCACGCAGCAGCCCCAGGCCACGGACAGCTTTACTCTTCCTGGGATCGGGCAGCCTGCTGGTATGCCTTTCCCAGTATCGGATATTCCAGGCATTTCGGCATATTCCAACGAGCACCAGGATGATGACCCAGAAGGTCTACAATCCAAGAAACGCAAAGTTGCCCATTCAGAGGAAGATTATGCCAAATTCGCAAGCGGCGATCTGGATGCTGATGTGGCCGAATTGCTGGCGCAGGAGGACAATCCTCCACAGTGAGCGGCTGTATTTATTTCTCATCTCTTCTACCTTAAGCGGAAGATCTGTTGTCTTTGTTTGTCTGAGTGTGGCTGTCCTTTCCTGTCCTGGTCTTTTGATTTACATGATTCCGTCATTTAGCAAGTTTTCTTGTCAGCTACTGGACCATTTTCTATTTTTTTTTTTTTTTTTTTTTTCCGGCTCGACTTCATAGCCACGTCGCCATACAGAAAGAACCCCTCTACAAATAGCATCAAATCGCTCGGCCAGCAAATTAATATTATCTAATACACGTACAGCTACCGATATATATCCGGATCGAGCCATTTAACCCGTTGCCCTTGACTTAATGGATGCCTCCTGTAGATAGGCTCTGGTATCGTCCGGTGTAATAGGCGCGGTAACTGCGATTCATCGGAAGACGGGGCCGGGGAGCTCTGCTTCTTCGGTTTGACGAGGAGAACTATAATCATGCCCACGATGAGGAGAGCGAGAAGAAGGAGGATCTTGCGTTTCGTGGTGCGGCGTTGGTAATTGGTGGCCTTGGGTACCGTCAGCATGGGCTAATCGCAGGTATAGGATGAATACGCACCACTTTCAGCTCCTTATCGGCAGCTTGAACCTCCGTCCCCATTCGCTCCACGTTATAGTCTATCCGGTCGAGCATGGTCCCCTGGTCGATGACCATGGATTGCAGCTCGCGGAATATATCCGATAACTCGATGATGCCCTTTGCGATGTCGTTGATTTCGCGCTCGCGCTGCATGATGGCTGCGTCGTTCTGTCCGGTCATCTGCTGGGAGGTCTGCATGAGCGTCGACTGTGAGAAGGACTTGTCCGCGTCGGATTCCATGAGCGATGGGTCGGTGTAGGGGTTCTGGACAGGGGTTCCGGAGCGGTCGAAGGGGGACGATGGTACGCCTTCCAGGCCTCGTAGTTCTGCAGCAGAGGATTGATTTAGCAAGTCGTATCTCCCAACAGCCTGGCAGGCTGGGTCTTACTCTTCAAATAGGTGCTCTGTTTCTTCCTAAACCGCGCACTCGCCTCCTGCACGCGCGCGGCCAGCGACACCTGGATATTCCGCGCAATTGTCTCCTCGCCGCCGGTCACCCCGCCGCCCTGCAGCTTAGCGTCGCGCACCATCATCTCGATTTTCTGGATCGCCTTCTGGCAGTCGTGGAAGGCGCGCGTGATATCCTGCGTCAGCCGCTCGATCATGCCCTCCTCCTGCTTCCTGGCATCTTCGTCGCCGAATCCCGGCAGGAGGTGTTTCTGGTGCAGCTTGTCGAGCTGAGCAGACTTCTGCGCCGTGTCCGCCAGCAGCTCCGTCACCTCGTCCTGCACGTCGACCCAGCGCGGCGGCAGCCGGTCCATCTCGATCACGGCGTCGCCGTCATCCTCCAGCGCGCCGGGATCGGATATCAGCCGTCTGCTCTCCTCGGGTTGGTCGGAGAAGCCATTGGTTGGGCCGAGATAACGTGGCTTCTTGGCTGGGTGGTGCGTGAATGACTGGCGGTAGGAGATGTAGCTGGTAGCAGGCAGGGGGGTGTTAGGACTTGATTATGTAGAGGAGCCGGGTCAGAGAACGTACAGGTTGGTGCGGTCCCGCCACATGGTGTAGGTGGATGCGGTTTGGTGTGGTGATCGGAGTGTCCTAGGCAGTTGCGATCATCGTTCGGCTCGGGAGATAAAAGAGGCCGTGCGAGTTGGCTGGTACTGGGCGCGGCAGAGGTCGGTAAACGCAGGAGAGAATCAGCAATCCCGCTTCGAGTTCAGGTTGTTGTTGTTGTTGTTGTTGTTGTCGTCGTCGTTGTGTCCTGCCAGTAGATGCATACCAACAAGTCCCAGAGCGCGGCCTCCACGTGAAGCGGTCTGGCCATTCGGGTGGTACGTATCGGTTTGGTAACTTGGCTCTTTCCACGGCGTCGATGCCGGTCTGTTTGGTATCAGGTTTCACATAGCTGTCTACGGAGTACTTCTACCCTAATTCCTGGATATTGAACTGGGCAAAATACACTGGATACCGATGCCCCAGCAAAGGGTTTCTTTCCCTTTCCAAATGAGTGTGCAAGTTCTTTACAGTCTATCTAGGTTATTGTAGGCCTCGACTGCCACTCGGTTCTCTCGACGCTCTAGACGTCAAACCGCACCGTCAGTATAGCAGTTCAGACGAAATGGACAGTGGATGAGTTCCGTATCTGCAGTCAAGATGCGGGGGTTGACGGCGAGAACGCCGCTAGATCAACCAGCGTCTACGCCATAGTGCTTCTTGTGCTGCCGCCATGGTCCTTGATCACCTTCGATTCCTAGTCGCATGAATTCAACATGACGTAGACGGATATGCCGTGACATGTGCTGCAATTGGCGCTAATAGCCAGGTCTGATGTTGAATTATCCGGCGACCATCTGATTGATTGATGCTGCTGGTCAATCCAGACCGTGTGGCCTCCTTCGAGAACAACCTTGACTGCTGGTGTGCCCGGACAGATGGGCTTACCATGGCAAGGCTAAATGTGATCAGCATGCGCATCTCTTTCTCCCGTAGCAGCGCTAGCCCCATAGGGCCGTCGGGCAAATGAGTATCAGCCAGTAGATTGCCGTTTCTGACCAGCATGGGCGGCGAGGATTCAGGCGAGCCCGGATACGGACTGAACAAGGCGGACGGGCACAAATCCAGTGGTCGAAGCCATCGCAGCCTTGCTGGGAGGGCGAGCAGGAGGAAGATGAGCGGCTGGGAGCAACAGAGTCCAGCGTTCGGTCAGGCGGGGTCACATTTCGGCGGCCACCGCCTTCTCTTCCGGGCAGCAGGGCAGCAAGCGGCCAGGCCTCCAGCATTTTCCTGCTTTCCTTTCCCCTTAAAACTGCTTTGCCTCCTCCTACCCCCACCCATTCTGCTATCTAGCCTCCCCTGCCCTGTTTGCTAGTCATCCACTTCCTCACTCTCCTCGCCTTCTCGTCCCCAGCTCCCTCCCTTCCTTTCTGCTTGTTTTCTTGTTCTCTCCCCTCTACCCACCATGGTATGTTTCTTTCCCGGTCCTGTTGGATTCCTCCCACTCTGCGGGGCAATCCGAACGCTGCCTGATGAACTTGCGCTGACTCCCGTTGCGTTCAGGCCGACTCTTTGACCGAAGAGCAAGTCTCCGAGTACAAGGAGGCGTTCTCCCTATTTGTAAGCGCCCTGTTCCCGGTTCCAGCTGCGGCGTGAACTCACATGATCCCAAACAGGACAAGGATGGCGATGGTTAGTGCGAGCTCTGTCTAGCCACTCTCCCGATCGGTACCCACAGTGCTGATACGCTCGATATTCAGGCCAAATCACGACCAGGGAGCTGGGAACAGTCATGCGCTCTTTAGGCCAGAACCCGTCCGAGTCCGAGCTGCAGGACATGATTAACGAGGTCGATGCCGACAACAATGGCACCATCGATTTTCCCGGTACGATGCGAACCCTTTTCCTGTAGGTGGAGTCGCGGATGGGCGTTGACATGTCGCAGAATTCCTTACCATGATGGCCCGCAAGATGAAGGATACCGATTCGGAGGAGGAGATCCGGGAGGCATTCAAGGTTTTCGACCGCGATAACAACGGCTTCATCTCCGCTGCTGAGCTGCGCCACGTCATGACTTCCATCGGGGAGAAGCTCACCGACGATGAAGTGGACGAGATGATCCGTGAAGCCGATCAGGACGGCGATGGCCGGATTGACTGTACGTTGTTCCTCGTCCGTTTGTCGCAGTGTCTTCGGAATACTGACCATCTCAAGACAACGAGTTTGTCCAGCTTATGATGCAAAAATAATCGCTCTCCGTTTTGCTTCCCTACGGTTAATAGAGGCGGAGGGCAAAGAACTCCAAGTCTCGTCGCCTCTCTGTTCGTTGTCTGTATGCCCTTTAGCCTGCGACGGCCGATGGCCTTACGACTCTGCGTATGTTTGAAGCGGATACCTCGTGTGGAATGGAGTGGTTGAGTTGGCAGATGGGAGTGTTAAATATAGGAACGAAGCGTCTTTCGGTCTGCCAGGAGGCCGTCTCGCCACCTTATGTCGCTATCCTCTGTCGTATCTGATCATCTCTACCACCTATTCCTGCTCCATCTGCGCAGACTGCCATTGATCGTAGTCCTTAGCCACGGCTACGAAAGAAAAAGAAGGACATGCTCGTGTTACCTGGGGTTGCCGCCAAAGGAGTCCATCATCACGACCAATAAAAAAGCGTCATTCCGTATCTACATACCGAATAGCCAGGCTCGTACAGCTCCTTTAAGCCCCTATTAAGCAAAGGGAGATCTATTACGCTCATCGGGGAAAGGTTCTAATTACCTCTATCAAGTAGTCATTCATTGTCCATCTGGCAGATGGGCTAGTCGCAGAAATTCAAGACACCAAACCGCGTAGTACTATGAGCAGTCGATCCCATCTCACCGATTGAATCTGAATATCTCCATAAACTGCCTTGCCTCATCGGCCCCAGCATCCACATCCGCATCCTGTTGCTCACCACCATCGTCTGAATGCTGGCCCTCCTGTTTATGCTCCTGCCTCTTCCATCGTGTCAACCGCTCTTTGACCTCCTTCCCCAAGCCCGGAACAAGAATAGCCTCCCTAGCTCCCTCGACGCCCAATCGAGCCCAGAACTCCCGAATCAGCCTAGCAGTCGCCGCATACTCGGCGTCGACGTCCGAATCCGCGATGTCCGAGGGCGCCATTTCGATCCCCGAGTCGGCGTCAGTGTCGGGTTTACCGTGCCGACCTGAGGGGGATTGAGCCAGTATGGAGTCGATTAATGACGGTCCCCGCCATTCGATTTTGACAACCGTCCCTCGCGTCCGCCCAGTAGGCTGCGTCTGGCGGACGTCGCCGATCCGCACCCGGAAATCGCCCACGTCGTACACGAACCCGTTGGGAACGGCGACGGTATGACGATGGCACCAGAACGGCTGGCACGCGTAGACGAAGTGCTGGAAGAGCATGCTGTAAGACTGGAGCGGGACGGTGGTCATCACCATTGGCGAGCGGTCTGGGCCTGGTCCTGGTCCTGAGTCCGGTTGATTGGGATTCGGGTTGGGGTTGGGGTTGTTGGCATCAGCGCTGGGTGGCATCTCCTCTGCCTCGGACGTGTAGATAAACCCGTGCGCCGGGTAGTGCGATATTGACAGAAACTGCATGTATCGCGGCTGTGTTGGTCGTTGCGAGGCGGACGCTGGTAGACATGACGGCGTGTCGCGCATCAGCTTATGCTCTAGCGCCCATCGCCCGACGGCGGCGTGTTCATCTGCCAGCGTCGTGCATAGACGCTCTGTTATTGTCCCCAGGGCTGTGGTGGAGTTGGGGTTGGAGGGGATGAAGTAGACTCTGTTTGGGTTAGCTGTGGGCTCTTATTGGATAGTAGTCGTGAGAGAGTACCCTGAGATTGGCATTATTATTGAAGGAAGTGTTATCAAACAACAGGCTTCTTTCGTAATTATGCTGGTATCAGGACATAGGGTTGCAACTCGGTTCTGCTGTTGATATCGAGGTTGGATGCAAACAGAGCAAACAAATTGACACTTCTCTTCCTCCTCTTCTTCTTCCTCCTCTCTTCTCTTCTTCCCTCTCCCGCCTTCACCCTTTCCTGGCTGAAGAGCTTGTTATGCACGAATCAATCAACTGTCATCCCAGAAAATGATCGATCGGTGATGATCTGGACCACCTGCCAAGCCATCTGGACAAGAATAGAATCGCGCTAAACTTGTGCTAAGCCCGTCCAGATCTAGTCCGTTCTGCGCTAACCACGGCTTACGAGTCTTCGCGATCCCTGCGCTGGCTACGGTGGGCTCATGCCTACGTTGCCATCAATACTTTATGTCCAATCATATCTGCCAGATATTTTCCCGCATGCCAATCTCTACCAAGCATATCTGAACGGCCGATCATGGCATCCAAGCCAATCATCACCAGGGAAGCAGATGAAACGACAGGCGATCCATTGATCGCCGCGCTCTCCACTCCGGCGATGCCATTGCGTACACCCTTGTCCGTGCCCCTTGGGGATGTTAATCCTTGCTTTTGATTCAGTTTTTTTTGTCGTGCTTCCTTTGCATGCTTTCTTTGTCAAAGCGCGTCTTTGACTGAGCAACTGCTATTGCAATGACTGTCTCTGGCATGCCATTTCGCTCCTTTCTGCTATTCTCTCGTTGAATATATACTGCTAATTGTCAGATCTCATTCCTGTCGCCATGCTTTTTGTGCGAAAGAGCTACGCCTTCGCTACGGCTATTCTTCTCTTGGTCACCTATTCTCTCTTTTCCAATCTACCGCCCGCTGCGGAAACACCAGATATCGATGACGCTGAGTTCTCCTCCCCCCCGGCGCCGAACGACGGCAGAATCCGTTGGACTAAGCGTCCCGAGAGACATCCGGTCTCCTCCTACATTCAGCTCCCCACTGATGAGCCGTCGCCTATTCCTCAGATCCAACACAACTTCCCTAGTGAATCGTGGTCTGGCCGGAGGGAAAGGGTGAAGAGGCAAAACGCGGTGAAAGCGGCCTTTCAGCATGCGTGGAAAGGATACAAGAAGTACGCCTGGCTGCATGATGAGCTATCGCCACTCAGTGGTGACAATAGAGACGCATTCGCGGGCTGGGCGGCTACAATAGTCGACTCGCTCGATTCGCTCGTTATCATGGGTATGACCGATGAATTCGAGAAAGCACTGACGGCTCTCGATCGGATCGATTTCACCACAACGCAAGCTACCCAAATCAACGTCTTCGAGACCACAATCCGATACCTGGGAGGCTTCATGGCCGCATATGATTTGACCAACGGCAAATATCCGATTCTGCTTAAGAAGGCCGTCGAGGTCGGCGAGTTTCTGTACAGCGCGTTCGATACTCGCAACAGAATGCCCCAGTCTCGATGGGAATGGACCAGGTGAGGAAGATATGAAAACCACGCGGTCACTGGCCGGGCAGTTCCGCGACCGTATGCCGCGGAGAATGAACGTTGACCGCTTCCAGGACCGTACAAGGCTCTGTTATTCAGCCGTCGAGAAATACCATTCTTGCAGAGCTCGGTTCCTTGAATCTGGAGTTCACCCGCCTCTCCCAACTGACCAATGACTCCAAGTATTTCGATGCCATTCAAAGAATCACGGATAACATGGAGAAGGCTCAGAATAATACCAGTGTCCCGGGTCTGTGGCCGGTCATGGTAAACGCAGAGGCTATGGAGTTCACCGATCCGCGATTCACTGTCGGTGGGATGGCCGACTCAATGTACGAATACCTCCCCAAGGAGCATATGCTCTTGGGCGCCCGGACGAACCAGTATCGCCACATGTATGCTTCCGCCATAGATGCGATAAAAAACCTGTTGATTTTCCGTGGGATGACGAAGGACAAGCGGGAGGTTTACTTCGCCGGAGACTCATATACCGCCTTACACAGCAAGGAAGACGTTGAACCCCAGGCTGAGCATCTCAAGTGCTTTCTTGGGGGTATGGTTGGTATTGGAGCCAAAATTTTTGGGCGTTCAGCAGAGGAACTGCGTCTCGCACGAGGATTGACAGAAGGCTGTATCTGGGCGTATGATTCCATGCCGACAGGGATTATGCCTGAATCGTTTTATGTCAGTGCCTGCGATGACCTGAACAGCTGTAAGTGGAATGAGTACAAGTGGTACAGAGACGTGCACCGTCGCCTCTCCAAGGGCCCCTTTTCGGAGAATGTCATTCCGGAAGCACAAGCCATCGCTAAGAATTATGGACTTCCGCCGGGCATCACAAAAATTGGGGACCCTAAGTATCTCTTGAGGTATGCTGTGGATCTCTGGAACCATTTGCGGAGTACACTAACTCGTTATTAGGCCCGAAGCGATCGAGTCGGTCTTCATCATGTACCGGATAACGGGCGATAAATCTCTCCAGGATGCAGCGTGGCGAATGTTTCAGAGCATCGAGAAGATCACGCGTTCCAAATACGCTCACGCAGCAATCAGCGATGTTCGCAACGTGGACACGCCGCAACTCGACTATATGGAGAGTTTCTGGCTGGGTGAGACGTTGAAGTACTTCTATCTCATTTTCTCCGAGCCAGGCCATATCAGCTTGGATGAATATGTGCTGTAAGTACGCCAGGCCGTGCTTCGACTGTCGCTGACCCTACTAGGAATACCGAAGCACATCCTTTCAAGCGACCGTCGTCTGGCAGTTGATATATTTGTTTGGGATTGGCGTTTGGATTTCTGGTTTGAATAGAACCTACTACATCATAATAAATAGAAATGACATTTCTATAGAGGCACTACATTGCCTATTCCCAGCTGTACCACCATCATGTCGGAAAAGAGCCGAATACAACAGATAATGATATCCAGCCTAAAAATCTAGGTCCTGAGTCAAACTGGAAGCAGCCAGACAGGGCTTGACCGCGACTATAAGGTGCTGACTGACAAGCGAGGGTTATCTGATCTGGAGCTGCGTATCAGATTGATTGATATGATCGATACCGGTCACGTGACTTCAGGACACGTTGGATCGGCGTAGTTCGGGGGCTCAGAAATAATAGAATCCGGGGTGTCAGTCGACCGCGGGAAAGAATGGCTTCTTTGGGCAGGTCGCAGCGGGCGCAGAGACGGACGAGGGCGGGTGCCGCAACCGGATCAGATTAGATGCGCGAGAATTGCTCGGGATTACCGGAATTACGACCGTGGCTCGCGGTATGCGGGGGGGGGGGGCGGTATGTAATGACGGTATGTAAGTAACCAACCGGTGGCGAAACAAACCGGAATTGACTGACTGGGCTGTCTTATCTGATTTCTCACCCTTCCTCTGACCTCACATACAAACACACACACACACACACACACACACACACACTTACACACTCTCTTTTTCTCTTTCTCACATATTCAGTTGGACTGTTGCAGGCTCTCAACGTTACATGCCAAGTCCACCGCCCGTCTATCGGATCCGCTGCTCCGGTTCGGTTCCAACCTCGGGCTGGCTATCAATCAGTCATCCCACTGCCTGCTCTTCCCACCCGTGATCGGCTCTCTTCCGTCCCCCGTTGATGTGAGCTGCATCCCTGTTCTAGATTCCTTCGCTGTTCCTTTTTATATCTTCCTGCTTGCTCTCTGCCTGTCCACCTCGCTATCCACCTCGCTGTCCGTCTGTATTCTGCGTCTTCTTTGCTGCGAGAGACCACACCGAGTTTGCAATCCTGCCTTCCCAATGGGTACGCTTCCTCAGTCTTCATTCTTTGCTTACGAGGTCTCAAACCGTCTGGAGCGATGCTAATTACAACCAGTGCACGCCGTCGAGTCGTCAGCGTCAGCCATGGCCTCGACCCTCCCAACGTCCTATAATGGCGACCGCCACCATATTCCCCTGTCGTCCACCTCCCACCCCAACAATCCGATTCCTGAAGAGCCTCGCGGTGTTCGATCGTTGTCTGTCACCGACACCAGCTTCAATTGCTCGTCAGATACCTCGCCCCAGTCCGAGACGGTCGATTCGGAAACCCCGTCAACCCCGTCAACCCCCCTGACTCCTGCGGATTCTCTGCCGGAGGGTGACCAACTCGTCGAGTCGAGGTCACAGGCCAAGTCGGGGGATGGACGCAGGCGACGAGCCTCGACCGTTCTGATTTCGCAGAACTCGAATGACATGAGACGCGTCTTGGAAAGCGTGGGCACCAGCGGCACTCAAAAAGTCGAGCCTCTATGCTGTGGAGGTGGCTGTTGCCGTAGCCAGCCGCTCAGAAGAATCTCGGGGCCCATTTCCGGTGTTCCTATCACGCCGCCGGATAACGAGGCATTCCGGAGCCTCAAGCTCAACATCAATCTGCTCACCTCGGACAGTGAGCTGTCTAATGTCGTCGATCTCCCCGAGAAGACGCTGTCTTTCTCGACGGTGCCAGCATCTGCCGTCGATATGAAACTGGGACCGTCTGACCATCCTCCTCCTTTCGTTCAGCCTCACCCTCCGTACCATGTCTACCGGGCGCCCGTTCACCATACCAGGGAGCTCACCAAGCCTGGTTCCGAGAAGCGGACGTATCACTTTGACATTGATGTTACCGATTATCCCGCCGAGAGCGGAATGGTTGACTTCGTTGTGGGCGGCGCAATTGGTGTGTGTCCCAAGAACAAGGACGAAGAGGTTGATGATATCTTCAATCTGCTTTGCGTCCCCAAGTCCATGCGCGACAAGAAAGTCACCATGCACACCACCAAGGGCAGGTGGCCTACCATTTGGGGCGACGAGAAGCCTCGCGAGCTGATCACCACTCGACGGGAACTTCTCAACTGGTGCTCGGATATCCAGAGTTATCCTCCGTCGAAGCCTCTTTTCCGGTTGCTTGCCGAGTATGCAAGCGATTCCAGCGAAAAACAGATCCTGATGTTCCTGTCCTCCGCCCAGGGCCAAGGGGCTTTCTGCGATCTGCGCACCGAATCGCACATCAGTGTCTCGCAGCTGCTACATGCATTCCCTTCGTCCCAACCTCCTCTTGACCACCTCCTGTCCGCCCTGAACACCCTGATGCCTCGCTTCTATTCGCTGTCCCAGGACCCGCTCCTCTCCTGCACAGTGAAGGGTGGCGAGCGTCGCCGCCTGATCGAAGTCGCCGTGACTCTCGCAGAGAGCAACGACTGGAGTCGAGGACTGCGGACAGGCGTCGGATCGGGCTATCTCGAGCGGCTCGCGAGACAGTCCATCGACGCAGAGAAGCAGGGCATCGATCCGCAAACTCTCGATCTTCACATCCCCATGTTCCGCGGCCTGATGGCCAACCCGCTCGCAACGCGCTTCGCTTCCGACGGCCCCATGCTCCTGGTCGGAGCCGGCGTGGGCGTGGCCCCGTTCCGCGGCTTCGTCCAGCGTCGTCTGCAGTCCGCCAACTGCGCGAACAAAGTCTGGGTCCTCCAGGGCGTGCGCGACTCGCTCCTTGACGAGCTCTACACGGGCGAATGGGGCGTCGACGAGTCCAAGGTGCGAACCGTCGTCCAGAGCCGCCGCGGCGAGAGCAAATACGTCCAGGAGGAGGTCCGCCATCAGGCGGATCTCGTCTGGTACGTCATCAACGCTCTCGACGGTCGCGTCTTTGTCTGCGGTAGCGGAAAGGGTATGGGCGAGGGCGTCGAAGCGGCCCTTGTTGATGTTGCCATGGCCAAGGGCAACTTGAACTCGGAGGAGGCCGAATTGTTCTGGAAGAGCAAGATGGAGGCCGGACAATATATTGCTGTAAGTTCTGACCTGACTCGCCGTTTACACTGGACTTTGCTGACTGGACTAGGAAACTTGGTAAATTTGCATTTAGATCTGGATATGTCATCTTGCATCTACATCCCGGGCGCCATTTGGGTATCCTCTACTCTACATACACCGCTTCGCCGTACCGGATGCTGTAAATATCTACTCTGTATCTATCATGCATGTGCGAGAGCTGTGGAATCGGGCGGAGGTCTGTTCATTGCTGCCATTTCGACAAGTGTCATTTAGCGGGTGCGGTGCGTTTGTTTCTTTTTGTCAGTGTCATGGTGGGCGGCTCTTCTGTGATTTGAAGTTGAAGTCCTTGGATTCTTGTAGATTCGCCGAGGCAGCACGTGCAAATGCAATGCAATCGTTTCACCGTTAAAGCCGTTCGCCAGTCTCGTGGCCTTTCTGGGGGCCATTATTCGACGGCACTCGTTCGCCACTTTTGCCCACGGGCCCTAAATAGTTGGGTAGATCGCTGGCTCGATTAGACCTTGCGATAACCCAAAGCAGCCATAGCGTCTTCGGCAGTGGGAATCCCGTGTGGAGAGAGAGACAGATTGACAGACAGAAGGTGAAACACGGAGAGGAGAGGAGAGGCTCTGATCATGCTGGATGGATGGATCTGCCGAAGATTCTCCAAGCCGATAGGGCCTGCCGCCAGGGTCCAAATACTTACAGGTTAGATCAGTCTTTGTCCGCCCAAAGATATCTTTATAACGATCAGCTCCTGTCGTTCGTTGGGTCGGGCTTTCTCCTCTAGGCAACTCCTCCGACCCTGAACCCCGGTTCTGCCTGGCTGTCTGGCACTGACATGACCCCTTGTTTGCAGATCCATGGGCCCAGGCGCCATGATCTGCGGTTTGGCGTGGATAGGTGGTCGTGCTAATGCAGGGTACCTGTGCGTAGAAGCAGGGTTGGTCCTTGAGCCCGGCTGCATGGATGTGGCGGTCGATTTGGACCCTTGCTGCAACTTTGTCTCGGTGGTACCTCTGGTGGCTGTTTTTTTGTCGGCCTTTCTCGGTCGTAGTGTGTACGTATGTTTGCTTTTTGGCCATGGCGCTAGTCCAGTACTTGCTGATCCTTGCATGTTGTTTGTAGTTAGTTGTACAGGGTAGGTTTGTACAACGCCGTACTTCCGTCGACGTCGACGCCCGGGTCTTCCCTTTGTTGCCGCTTCCTTGGTACCTAGCGGCTAGTCGGCCGATTGCTTATCTCTGGCAGTGATCTGGTTTATCGCGTCCATCTCAACGCTCCCCGTGTAGCACGCGCCAACCGTGGGCTAGTCGACTTGCGGTCTGTACAGGGTCCAAGTCGGCTGTTGCAGCCCTGTCTCAGTACCGTCGATGGTAATGCAGGAGACGCGTTGAAGGAGACTCCATCCTGTATACAGCCTTGCAAAACAGGCGCCACATGATCCTCGGGGCGCCGGTTCCTGTACCTTGGATCGACATCGATCCTGCAATCTCCAGCGTTTCCTCACAGTAGACTCGGTTGACGTGACTTGTTGCTGATGTGAGATCATCCTGCGTCGAATATACCTCACCATGAAGCGGGTTGCATTGGATCGAGTGGACTTGTGAGCAGCGCATATCCTCTGAAGGCCTTCCATGGTCGAGTACTGAAGGCATAGGCCATCAAGACGCATGGAACTGCACATCCCCCATCCCAGCCAGCCGTGGCTTGTCCGTGGATCCAAAGTCTGTGTACCAAAGAACTGTTCGGCGCTCCTGGCCTCAGAATGCTGTATCCAAACCGGGTTGTGAAATTCATCAATAAGCCAATGAAATATCCAGGTAATCTGAAACACAGAGCCGCCCATCCAAAACAGGAAACATCATGAAGCTACCGTGGCGTCACATCCCGCAACCGTGCCCAAGCGCAATCCTCGCTCGCAGAAACTCCATAGCAAGCCGAAAACACGAAACCAGCCCGAAAACAGAAAGCCTCCAAACCAACCAACCAACACCTCCAATGCATATCTGTAGGAATACAATGGTCGCTCAGCCGTCATGGCGAGAGCTGTCCCAACTGGTAACATATCCCGTAGCCGTCGTATTGTGGCTCCATAGTCGCCAAAGACGAGTGTGTCATGTAATTAAACGACTTCTTGATGACAAAGCTGCCGATAAGAGTATCAATGCTGGCTTGTCCAAAACAACCCAAGGGCAGCAGCCTCTTAGGGATTATTTGTAGGCGGTAATCTCCGGGGAGATGGCAGTGATTCTGTGTCTTCATCACTCGAGAGGGACTGTTGCTGGGAATCAATGCCGTTCCCTCCGCTTCGCATCTGATTCCGAAGAGCAGGAAGCTGTCGTCGTCTCGCGTTGATGAACCAGTTACTGATCTGTAAGGCGCAAAGCAGTCAGCAAAGTTCAGATACCTGCAAAGGTCATCTTACCTGGCTGATAGATAGCCCAGTGCGAGTCATAAACATCTGTTTGTCTTCCTCACTGGGATACGGATGATCCAAGTGCTCATGGAACCAGGCACGCAATATATCGGTCACAGGCTTGGGAAGGTTCCCCCGCCTTCGTTTATTCTTCGAATCAACAGAGTCTCCCATGATTCCAAAGTTCGACTGCTGGCTGCTGTGTGGTAGCATCTGCGAAGATTGCCGTTCAGAGTCACTGTTGTAGGCCACTCCCGGATAAGGGTAGGGCTGTTGGCTATGCATCACTGGAGCTGCACTGCGTCCAAGATAAGCGCCTGCGCTTTGCCTATCATTTACTGTCGAAAAATGCCCACTCGGCAATCCCTGCGCGGGAAGTTGGTCCGGCTGGGAAACTCCACGGGCTTCTGGGAATATATTCGCGGACCGGTCGGGTACTGACTGAAGGTCGCGGATTGGTGGTAGAATCGGGCTCGGTTTTTCCCTATACAGTGTTTGCTGAGGTCCGTAGTCGCCCATAATCCTGGGTCCCGTTTCGTTGGCCCGGGGGGGAGTTGCGGGATAGCTCCGAGGTTCTTCTCCTAATGGTGTCCTCGACGAAGGCGCATAACCAGGACTAGCGGGAAAAGACCTCGGCTCAGCTGTCAACTCATGCCCTGATGATGCGGGACGCTCGCGCGAATGGTGGTTGGGTGAAGTAAAGTAGGACGTTGATTCTATCTCATCATGCAAATGAGGGGGGAGCAGCTGTGACGGGTTCGTCAGCCTCCCGTCGCACTCAATTGTCGGGTTCAAGGATCGGTCTCACCTCTCGAAAGGAAGGGAGCGTTTGGGGGTGAGGGTGGGCTGGGAGTCCGCTCGCGTAAGAAACAGCCATTTTCTTGGAATCTTCGTTCAGTTCACGGCGATCGGACATAGACAAGACGCTGACGGATATGGGCGAAAGGAAACCACTGCTAAAGAGCAGGAATGTCAGAACCGGCCGGTTATTGGAGTCGACTTGAGGCTTTTCATAGGTCGAAGGCAATGCCCAGAAAACGCCGCCAAACACAACAAGGAGAGGGCGCAAGGTAAGAGGCGTCGGGATGAAGGCCGGTGTGACAAATACTTACCTAGATATCGAATCTACCTTGACATTGCCATAGACAAGGGAGGAGATGCAGCTGTGCTTGGATGCGAGGATGGGATGCGGGCGAATGCAGGGAAATGCACGTTTCTTTTTGGTGTCCGAAATCGATGCAGGATTCCCTGTACACTTTAAAGACAGCGATTATTTGAACGCAAGACCCATCAGCCCTTGCAATTGGCCGATCCGCCCATAGAACAGGGGGGTCCAAAAAATGATGATCAAGGGCCCGTGGGTACAGTAGCCACAAACTACGGAGTACCATGACTGCTCGGTTGGTATCCAGATGGCAGCGGTGTGGAGCAGGATCCATGGGTGCCCATCGGTCCCTGGGTGCCGGTCGTAAGGTAAGTTGACAGATGGAGCCAGGGATCTGAAGTCCTGGAACCAATTTGGCAACCACAATGATCTATCAGGTGGCGCCACAGATAATCCAAATCTAATCCCTGGGCAAAAGCCGCGCTAAGTCCCAAGGCAGAAGCTCGCAGCTGCGTTTGCCTTCGACTTGTTGGTTCTGTACCTTTGGTTCTTGTTGGCAAGCCTCATGGTTTGAGCCACGCGCCGGGGAAACTTTGCTGCAACACTCGCAGCCTAACCCGTAATGGGGCGGATTAGGCAGAACTGTCTCAACTCGTGTGATCGGCCAGGCAGGTCTCTGGTCGTCGAGGCTGTATGTTTGACTTGGAGGAAGTGGGTATGGATTTCATGACTCAATGGCAAGCCTGACTAGCTGAAAGTGTAGAGATCAAAATAGCCAGCTGTAGTTACGCAGGAGAGCTGCAGGTGGTGGAGTCCAGGGACTGGGTAGATCGCCGGCTACCATCCATCTTTAGGCTGAGCCCACTCCGGTGGTTGTGCCAGCAGGAGGCGAGGGGCAACTACACTTGCCACTGGCTCTTGGCAAGATCGCAGAGTAGCTTGTCCCCATGGAAAGATGTCCTTCTGTTGCAGCCGCTTCAATAATGGAGTTTAGGTCAATCAGAAGCCGTTGCGTTAGTTGGAGAGACAGGCTAGTGCACAAAGCCTTGGGTCGGTTTTCCAGGACAGGGATAAGCAGGTCGCTCGAGTAGCTCTTCATAATCCCCACACCTTTCCAGACGAGCGGCAATCTTGTGATACGACAGGATCCACACCACCGTCCGTTCGCCGTCACTGCGCGTCAAATGCTGGGGCAAAACTGGGAACATATACTCCATAGACTAAGGCAGCGAAGGGAGACCACCATGGCATGCATGTGGCAGGTGTGATAGTAAGTACCGAGCGCCTGTAAAGGGTAGCGGCATGATTGGTGCGCCAACCTGGATGTCAAATCCGTTGTCCCATATGCATGACATCTCAGGTTAGTACCTGGATTTGGCCGGCATTGGAAGGTTCCGAAGGGGAATGGGTAGCTGACGTAGGCGAAGGACAAGGCTGACTACCCCAGACGAGATAGTTTAGACTCTCAAACCTTCTTTCCTGTCTTGTAATGAAACGAATGCGTCATGACGGACGGGCACAGTTGGGACTAGGAAGTTAGGGCCGATACCAGTGGCATACGATGGCGATGAAGGAGAGTCATCAGGGCCCACGGTGGACACTGCAATGCCAAACCCAATCTGATAGTTCTTTGTTGATATGCATGAGATATTCTGGCTAATGAGAGGTATTTGGAGATGAAAGCTGAAAACATGGGCCAGACTGGAGATGGCACCCTGGTGACTGGTACGCGGTCCACCCATTTACGACAACGGCAAAACCCATTCGTGGAGGCCAAAGGGCAACCGTCAAACGAGTATGGAGCAGACTCGTGTCGTGGAGCGCGAAGCAGTCTGATGGAGAGAGGTGTGAAGAGTGAAAGAGAGAAGAGAACAGGAGATGATTTTCCTTGTCAGGCGAGGTCAGGTGAGGTCAGGTGTGGTCAGGTGCCCGGACTCCTCCAATTCGACTTCTTGTCTCCCGCAATTCCCATCACCATGTCCATCCCCCGAGTACGAACGAACTGCTTTCTCTCTTGCACCTGCACCGGCAAACCACGTATTCGCACATGGGCGGTGGGTCGATCGCGGCTGACACCACTGTCCACATCATCCTCTCAGCATTTTCAGCTGGCGCCTCGAGCATGTGGCTGCGCGATTTCGACATGTGGCAATTTCCGGGGTGATATCCTGAAATGGCACCATGTCTCTTGCTGAACAGGGAAACCAGGGCCGTGTCGATCGGGCGCAACTCTGGTACGCCGGAAAATAGGAGCAAAAAGTATCGAACTTTATTGCGGTGTCAGGTCAACCATGGAATCCTCCGGAGTATGGAGGCGGGATTCCCTTTACGCGGGTGAAAATCGAAGGGCAGCAATATATTGCTATCCCGCTGGTTTTGACACCTCCGATCTCCCAGATCGTTGAGATGTCAGCTCGTGTCCCACCATTTTCTACTCTGTAGCTACGGGAGACAGATCGACCGCTTCAGGGCGACTATCGGATTCCCACAGCCCGCACACAATGGCCAGCATGGGGCTGAGGCTTTCGGTTTTTCTAAATTAAGAAGATTCCTGCTGCCAGAGGAAGGGATCGCCCCGGTTCGTTCGAGGCGATTGATGGGTCCTTGACAGTTGCCACTGGGCAGGAGAAATCGCATTGACCAACATTATTATTGGATAGTCCCCCCTGGATGTGCCTCGCTCCTAGCCCAGGATCGTGCATTGTCCGCCGCAAGGGCGCAGATCACCGCTGGATCTCGCAGCAGAAGGGTCCGGTCCGATCGCCTCTGAAATGACGCAGTGGCTGGTCTCCCAGCCGCCGCCGCCCCTCCGCGATCACAGTTTCTCTGGAATTTGTCGCGATGCGCTGCGACGTCAATTGTCGCGTCGACGTTCATGAGTGATCGATGTGCCAGCGCTCGATAGCTCCCCCATTTGCGCCTGTTGGCTTCTTCATTCGGGCTACCATGGTACGCGCTTAATGCTGATGTATACGGCACAGCAATTAGGTTATGTGCAAACTTTATCCCTCGGTAATTCGCGTCAGCAAGCCTACCGACGTCTGCCTATGCAACCGTGGCCCACTCATTCCCTGTCATGTCAGGAGTCAAACTTTCATAGAGCCACGGTCTATTGTTTATTTGGTCGGCTGCCGCGCGGCTTTACTATTGACAGATCTTCAACCCGCGTCCAACGACTTTCAGAAAAGACGCGCTGTTTCCATGGTTCACTGCCAGATCTCAAACCATGTTCCCAAGATTTGCTACGGTCTCCGCAAATAGTTTTTTTCTTTTCTTTTCCTTTTTTTTTTTTTTTTTTTTCCTTCCAATTGCGGAAACAAGCTGTAAGTAAGGATTTCATATGAAGACCGAGGGACTCTGGTTACTTCTGCAGAGTCTACCCACCCTCGAAAGTTCATAACTACTCTGTAGATGACCGTAAAATATCCCAAGGCATACGACAAGATCCATTGCCGCAAGACGTAGCTACCTAGTGGTTAATTGGCGCGGTCCCAACAATTAGAGAGTGATCTGCAATCTGAGATGGTTGTTCTAAGATGGATGGTATTAAGGGGATCTCGTTCCGGCTATGGTACATCACCGTCGAACCAACTGATTCTAGCTAGAATCATGGTACTCCAAAATATAGCAAGGCGTTGTGCCTCCAGTGCTCTTGTAAGATGGCCTGGGACAGAAAAAAAAAAGTATATCAGAATGGAGCAGATATGACTAGCTATCATGGGCCCTGTTACTTGAGTGGACGAGAGCCACGCATCTCGAAAAGTACTCGGATCCAAGAAAATCACCAAAAAGACGAACAAGGATGCTGTCGGCATGGTGTGAAACACGTGTCGGCGGTCCTCGCTCTCGTCTGCCACGGCAAGAATTCTAGCAGCTGCTTCTGCAGGAACCCCGGGCGACGTGTTGTTGAAACCAGAGGCAGCGGCTATTACTATGTGAATGACACGGCTCACTCGGTCAAGGTTAGCTGAGCGGCCACACTCACAGGGGTTTAATGGTCAGCCAGAGTTAATCATACCCTTGACTTTAGGATACCGATACCGTCTTGGTCTGCGATGTTGAAGATATGATAGTTTCGCCAATGGTTCTCAGCTTCTGCGATCCCGCGGTATGCAAGAGCAAATCTTACATACGCCACGCCACGTCTTTGTGCCGTCCACCATGAGGTTTCAAGTTTTGCAGCTCGAGCATTTCCGCAGGGAAACCAACATGCTAACACCATGACCTGTCGGTCGAGCTTTTGGACGATGACGATGTCCTTTTGCTTGCGCATTGGTGGTTAATGCGAACAGTGATAGCCTGCTGAATCAGGTAAATCAGGTTGGATTTGGCTGGACGACAGTGCTCCGTATAAGACTCCAGCATATGGACAGTTTTGCAGCAAGGCCTCATCATCAGACCGAAGAGGTAATAGTGCAGATGGTCGATCGTCTAAGCCCAGCCTTTGAGAATAATCATTCATCCATGGCGCTCGGTAGCATAACTTCGGCTTCACACTGCTTATCCAGCAATAGAAGCTAATTCGAGTCCCACTCTGGCATCGGATCCGTCGCAAGACGGTGACATGCGATCATATCCAGCGAGTCTTCATGGATGCTGTTTTCGATTCCTGGCCGCGACCCTCAGAGATACGACTCAAATGTATCATAGCCAGTGCTGCAAATCGGCCTCATTCGCTTATAACAGACGTGATCCGAACATTGGGTTAAACAGCCGTGCAGTTCAACAGGTCCATCCAGTGGCCGTATGAGCTCGGGTCCGCATCGTTCTCCCAGGGCAGTGAGGTACTGGGTCTCTGTAGGCGACATACAAGCAGCAATATCACTGCATCGGCGGGAAAAAGTCAAGTGCCTGGAGGAAATCAGCCGCGGTGAGCGCCAAGAGAGGCCAGACTGCTGACTAACAACGACCTTCCCGAACGGGCTTAGCGTTCTCCATACTCGGCAAGACTCGCGATGCTCGCTTCGTCGAGTTCGTCCTGCATCTCCGCGATCTTTGAGAGCCAGCTCAGAAAGTATCCGATACCCGGCAGAAACCAGCTCAGCCTGCGCTTCTCCTCACGCCACGCTTTAGCCCGATGCTTCGCTATGTCCTCATGGACCAATGGCCGGCCCCAGCCGATAATAATCAAGGCTTGACGAAGCCCACAACGGATCCGAGCCTCTCGGGCCTGTTTCTTGATGCGATTTGACTTGACGACACCGCCTTTCCATGGATGCTGGTGGCTCGACTACACTGTTGCGCGCCGTCTCGCAAGTCATTTTGCAGGCTCGACAGCTCCGTTGTTCCGTTGTTTCAGAAATCAAAACCGCTGGGCACAGAATCTCAGGATTACAGAGCAGGGAGCAGGGAGCAGGAAGCAGGATTCAGGACTCAGCGGATTCAAATCACGATCAACCCAGCGCTGACAACCCATGCATTATTATTTGCTCATGCGCCCAGTCGTAGTGCCTGACGTGCCGATCACTCAAAATGAGGAGATAGCGGGTCGCCGTTTCGGGCCAAGATCCTATTCTCTCGAATCAGGGCTGTCGATGTCCCACGCAGCCTAATCTCTCCGCGGGGGCCATCCCGTTGAAGACTCGGCTGCTGGACACACTTGGTCTCTTTCACACTAGGCATGGATCGGATAACACTAAACATGCGATGGTGCGTTGGCCGGCAATAACCCGGCGATAACCGCCTCTTGGACGTTGGATTGGTATCATACATCGTACATATCGTACAGAGGACGGAGTACAGGAAGATTGAGTTTGTATGGAGCAAGAACAGGGGCGATATCTCTACTCCAGTATGGCCCACTTGGCCGGATACCAAGCAGTCTGGGGTGCGATCACGTTCACGCTTCGGTGAGATAAATTCGAAAGGCGTCAAAGGGAGAGAAGAAAGGGCACCTGAGACCTAAGCTATATGGGCCGAAGTGCCCTTGGTCATGCATCAACATCCATAACCTGAGCGATATGCTTGCTGTCTTGAACGTCTTGACCTGACAACCGGCCCGAACTCGAGGCCACTATGCACGGTCTACCTCGTTCAAGCTCAACTTAATACGTACAACTAACGCGGGCTACAACCACCTGCCTGAAGCGGCATTATTGGTCGCGGTTCCCATCGGTCAACAGCCTGGCAGGGGCCTCAGTCAACCCCTCTCTCCTCGCAGGATACATGGATTATTCGGCGCTTTTTCCGTTTTCTAGAAGCTTTGTGCTGGCTCGGATTGGTGGGTGCCCTTCTTACCCCAGATCGAGCATGTCTTAGTTTCCCAGTCTATCCCACATCCACCTAACCGTGCAATTTCCCCATCCGTTCCTGTTCTCATGCGATTGCTTGCTGGACCCATTGTGGGTTGTTAAAAAGGCCTACGTCCCTCTTCACCTGGCCAAGATTCTGATAGACTGAAGGCGGACAAATCCAGACCCAATACCCGGATCTTCGCAGTTTCTTGTGGTTCCCTGTCGATCTGTTGGTAAATCACCTCCGTCGGAAAAAGACACCACCGGCGCCATGACGCGGGATATAACTGAGAGCGGCAACCACGGCCATTCGTGGGAGAGAAACGGCATACATATTTCCAACCACAGCAATGAATTGGGCCCTGGAACCGGCGCTGAGGCCCCGCGCCCAAAAGGACGAATACGGCGGTCGATGACAGCTTGCAATACTTGCCGGAAGCTCAAGACTCGATGCGATCTGGACCCGCGCATTCATGCGTGTCGTCGCTGTCTTTCATTAAGGTTAGTCTGATGCTTTCGCTTTTTTTACCTCAGGCGGCTGCCACGGAAAAGTGCATTACTGCGAACTCAATCCGCAGTCTGCGACTGACAGAAGCTAATTCGCGACATGTTCCACAGGCTCGACTGCAAGCTGCCAGAGACGCCGGACCGCGCCCAAGAAAACCCACTAATGAAGGCGGATGCGATGGAAGCAATCCCATCCATTGAGGAGCGCCTTTCTTCTCTGGAGAGGAGCATGGGAGAGATGACACGCATGATGCGCGAGATGGTCGACCGGTCGCCGAGCACGTCCTGCAGCTCTACATCACAGTTAACCCAGAGTGTCAGCACGCCGGAGGCACCGAGCGAGGGGAGCCCGTTCTCCAATTTCGCCCCTAAACCAGCCCACCTATTTCAGGAGCTTCAGTCCGAGTTTTTTGGAGGCAGCGAAGCGCGCAACCCGCAGTTCCTAGGCGATCCCGCCGCAAAGGGGATCATTGACTCTGGACTTTCCATGAAGCTATTACAATTGTACGTCCATCGCCTCACCGAGTTCTAATGGTCGACCTGATCGCTAACAGCTGTTGCTGAAGATTCGTCGACCACTTTGGCCCGTGGGTCTCGATAGGCAATCCGTCCGATATCCATGAAATGTCGCAAACCGACCCGTTCCTCCTCAACACAGCCTGTTTCCTGGCTTCGCGCTATATTCCAGGAATAGCGCCGCAGACGATCCATACGATGTATCTTCAGGTGCGACATGCTGCAATCAACATGATGTGGAACACGCCGCCCGTGTCATACAAGTCGCTCCAGGCACTTACACTTCTGTGCTTGTGGTCAGCGAAAATACAGAAAGAAGCTCCCATGGACAGCTGGTTGCTCAGCGGGCTATCTATAAACCACGCGATCATTTCGTTTGATTTTCTCAACTCTGCGCCTGCAGAGCGCATCATTGACGATGACATGGTCAAGAAGTTGCGCTTGTGGAACGCCTTGTGTTTGTCCCAATTACAGTATGCCTACCTATGCTCCGTTCTTACTGTTTGCTAAGAGCGACCAGTTCTGCGATCGGGAATTGCCGACCCTTCAACCTACAGCAGAAATACCTCGAGCACTGTCCGCGAATCCTTGATCATCCAAGCGCTACATTCGCGGACAGAAAAGTAGTTGCAGAGATCCACCTATATCACATCACCCTGCGCCTACAGGGCGACAGCCAGACGCAATTCACCGATGGCGGTCACGAAGAGATCGAGCGCTGGAAGATGAACTGGGCCCATCTCATCGGTAAATCACCTTTTCTCCGCGCAGACCTCGCAAAGACTAAGAGTAACAGCGACCGAAAAACACTCGACCCTCGAGCTCAACCTCTGGTTCTGCGAACTCCTTCTCCTCCGCTCGGCCTCCCTCCAGACCGACTCGAAGCGTCTCGTCACCGGAGCCCTCGACAAATCGCGACTCATCGTCTCAACCTTCCTCCAAACGAACTTCTCCACCGCCCTCGCCTACATCGATCAGCTCTACTTCATCGTCGGCTACGCAGCCCTGACCATCTGCGACTTCAACGTCGCCGACTCTCTCGTCGACCAGATCCAGTCGTTTCTGATCCACCTCTCCCCGAGTGAAGATCACATCGCCTGCCGCTTCTCGCGCGCCATCGCCGAGTTCAAGCGCCGCTACTCGTCCCTTCAACCCGGTGCCGGCGCCGGTGTCTCTGGCCCGAACCCGCTTAAACGCCCCTCGTCGCCGTTCCCGGATCCGCTGAGGACGGGCTTCGATCAGGCGCTCTTCATGCCCTCGCTGATGGATACCGTTCCCGACGGGTATGCCCCGCTGGACCAGTTTGTTCCCGAACCGGAGTTTCTGCCCACTTATTCGCTGGGGAATATGTTCCAGGGTATTCCGGTGGATGCTGGGATTGCGGGCGGGCTGGTGCAGCAGAGTTGATATGTTGGTCGCAGAGAGAATTGGTCAGCTTTTGGACTGTATCTATTAATTCGAAATGAACATATGTCGTTCTGTACATAATGCTGTTAGCGGTGCATTTCGCTACAGGTAGACGGACGCCAACTGTCAGCATGGAACAGTTGCGCGCCTGAAGTTACATCGAGTACACTAAAATTGAGATCCCTACCGCCTATTTCTTGAACTGGGCGCTTCGTTTTTTCTACTCCAATCAATCTAAGGGCGCGAGACGAGCGAGCGTCTCGCCTGTTGGTATTTCCGTACAGCCCAGCGCTGAAGGAGTAGCGCCATAACCCATGACCAGTTGATTCCACGAGTGGTTATATGGCTCCTAGCGCTGCATGGATCATTATAAAATAGACAGCAGGGACCAAGCGAAATGGTAATAAGCGTTCCTCAAGAAGCAAGAGACACAATATGGCAACCTATTTATCTCTTCCTATCATAGACGAGATCGTCTGTCTCGTCGAGAATGATTCCCGATCCGCAGATCCTGTTAAAGCAATGGCATCAGGCGTCTTCAACCACCACTTTACCGCAGCAAACGGCTTTCTTGTTGCCCCTAAGCAGGACCGAAACAACCTCTCTGAGGATTTCACAATTCTCCGCATTCAGCGCCTATTTCCCGGCGACAGAGGCTTCGTGGATCATACGGTATCCGGGGCGAAGAAGGCAGACGACGGCTTGGAAACCTCTATGCAGCAATTGGAGACGGCTTTGGAGGAAGCGAACACCCCATTTGGTCGGTGTTGGGCGATTATGGTCCACGGGCCCAGATTCATCTTTTATGAGTACCACCGGACCCTCGAAGAAAACCATCGTCTTGTTCCCTGGGGTCCCCCCGATCAACCATGGCAAAACACATTCCACGCGCGAAGCGACGCTGCAGCCATCGAATGGATGTTACTGCATATGGCTCACACCAATACTCCGCCCGCACGATAAGTGGTGTCAACAATCGGCGCAGCTGCAGGCAGCTTACAGGTGCGGCTCGTCAAGTTGATTGCATTGCACGTTGGCATCGCTCTTGTTCCAAGAATATGCTCCGCGCAGTTTCCTTGAAAAAACATCTTTCAGTTCGGCTTCTCGTCGCAGGGGGGGGGGTTGGTGATGTGGAGTGTTCAAGCAGCTCGATCGCGCATGACCAGACAAAGGTTGGATAGCAGAGTGGCCGAGGCTATTATCGTTGTTGTCGCCGTTTTCTGGTCTTCTGCAAATGCAAACAGGCAAACAAAACAAAGCAAACATATCAGCCAATCAGGCTGCTTCTTTATAGTACGCATAAATGAATGGCGCTACTCGCCGTTACGTGCCTTTGCAGATAACGAGCTCCAGATGACAAGGTCCGGACCAGTATTTATTGCACATTGAGTGTACACAAGGAGTGGCTTGTAGTGGGAAACAGAAACAGTGCCTCCATCCCATAGTATCATCCATTCTGCCAAGTTCATTCAACGACATCCAGAAACATTCTGCGAATAGAAGTCCACTTAGCCACTAATCGTTGATACTAGGACGCTGGGACTACTTACCCGCTGCAGCCTCTAGCAGCTGCCCTCCCAGTAGTGGTTGTCACCACAGTCACACGAGCCGCCGCACATGTTCTCGCAGCCAACGCCGAATCCAGGGCCAGTCCAGCAATTGATGCCCTGGGCTTCCATCCCAATCATGAACTTGCGGCGGGCATTGGCGCAGTCGCAGCTGTAGCCTACCCAACTCGACGTGCAGTCGTTGTTGTGCCAGCAGCTTTTGGCGGCAGTGAAGGAGGAGAGGGACGCAAGAAGCGTAGCGAAAAGGGCCAGGTTCTTCATTGTGGTAGGTGGGTGGTTCGGAGACTTCTGTGTTTGGGAAAAAGAGGTTTTATTGCGAGCGAGGTTGGGTGGATGGTATACATGGAGCGAGGATACTTGCCGGTATTTATAGCGTCATGCCCAACACCGAGCCCCCCTACACACCCTCCGTTCGCTCTTTGAATCATTTCTGCTGCCTAAGAAATACCATGGCTCGTATTCTATGTTCACCTTGCTGGCACTACGACTGTTTGTTGCAACATCGCAGCCACGTCCGAGGAAGCAATCCCTTGATATCAGATATAATTGGCCGCGGGCCTGCAGAAGTAGCTGCTCTTGATCGAGACCTCATACTGATCGGCGGCTTGCATGCCTCGGCAAACCTCTGCCCTCGACTGGCAGGCGTCTGTTGGATGTCTATTAGTGGAATATCTAGGTCGGCGTACTAGCTGTTTGTCGGCGGTCCCGCGCCAAGTGCACCGATATACACACCAGCAAATGATAATGTCAAGAATCCCGCCCCTGCAGTGCGCCTTGTCGCTTTTCCCCAGTGCCAATGCAGAATACGAGCTTAAATCAGCCAAACGGGTTCCTGCGAGTTCCCCTCCGCTTGGCTGCAGGTTTAGCTTACGATCCGCTGGACTTGGCGATCTATAGCTCGTCCTTTGGCACGTTTTGGCAGATGTCCAGCTCAGCATGTATGGCTCAGCCTGCCGGGCTCCGGGACTCCTCCGTGATTGTGGACCAGAATACGAGATTGAGCCATCCTTTGCAGCAGATTCCTACTCCATACAGTATGTAGTAGTGCTTGCTGTGCATGTCAGCCTGCTTGAACCGATTCTGCAGTTTGTTGTACGTAACCATTTTGCTAGCCCCAAGCGATAGGAGAGCACTTCAGGACTTACTATGAGCATAGGATGGATCATTCTAATCGCCTCCCGCCCTGCAAATGCCTTCGCACCCAATACATCCCGCAAGCACGCCGTGAAGTCTCCCTGCACTGCGCGTCGGTAAACACCGCAATGGCTAGTATGCAGTGCCAGTGTCTCTTAAATGCGAAACAGGGACAATAGCCTAACCGAGCAGATGGCGTGCATACAGTTGAGGTCACGTGTCGGTGTAGCCTAATGACCGGCAATGGCCGTCGAGACAGCATTCGGACGTTGTTGGACCGACATGCACAGCTAAATCCAGTAAATAGCTGCTCTGACATGACAGTACCTACGAGTCTGAGTTTGGCATGCTTGCACATTGTTCAATGAACAGGCAAGCGCCTGCGCAACCGCCCCGAAGACTCTTGCCTAAGACGGCTTTGTTTGCACAGGTTTCGTTATAGCCACATCGATGCTGTCAAACGACAAAGTCCCTCCGCGCTGCAGCCTGTGCTGTGCTGGTTTGCGTCAACAGTGCAAGACAGACCACGCGGTCCCCGGGTTGGTTCTCTGTGTACCACGACCTCGCCTCTACCGGATTCGACGAACTCAAGACCCGTCTCACTGCAGTGTTCCTTGAAGAATCTGTCCAGGATGGCGGCTTCGAAATGGACGGGGATCAAATGTGCTGTCGGATATGATCAGGCCATCGTGTGTGATGCCTCTGTCGCCTAGGAAACAGTTTGCTGTTTGTCTGGGGTGGTTGCGAAGAATCTGCGCCTGTGTTTGGTGGAAGACTGCCAGAAGAGGAACATGTGTTATATCAACGAAAGCATGCCTGGTGAATCTTCTTTAAGTTGCACAGGTATGATGTGTTATTCAACTTGGAGCCTGCCATCAGAAGGAAACCAACCCTCCGACTAGATCTAAGCACCAACACTGCTAGTAAGTATTTACTCAGTCGAGCCACCGATCCCAAATACCGCCACCTCCCTAATTCCAGTAGCTGTTCACCGTCGCATTGAATACCCCACAGTTCTCCGGAACCGTAAACGACTCATTCTGGCCCGGCTCCCAGACACCCCCGTTCCCGCTCCCGGTCTTGAAGGTCTTGAACTCCACCGCCGTCCCCGACGCCAGCTCCACGGTCCCGTACCACAGCGGCACCGCGGCAGAGTACGCGTCCGCGTGCAGCTTCATCCCCGCGTCCGGATTCCACGATCCAAGTTCCGGCGTCGAGCCCACCAGGTACACGGTCTCGCCGGGGGAGGTAGTCACGTGCGCGTTAAAGCGGACGGCAATGCTGCTCGGCGGCGTGGAGCAGTTCTGTTCCGGCCACTCGGTGTTCGTCGCGGGCTTGTAGGTTCCGGTTACGGGCGAGGGGGAGCAGGCGGTGGGCATGTTGGTCGTGGCGCCGCTGTTCCAAGCCGGGGGCATTATCCCCTTTCGGCGGGAGACAGAGGTCAGGACAGAGGCGTAGGACCAGGTCAGGTCGCCGGCCGACTTGGGCGTGCCGTCGTGGCGGGAGAATTGTTCCGCGAGGGCTCCGTTGGCGGGGGTGTATTTTTTCTACTCGTGTTAGTAGTTTCGTAGGAGTGAGATAGGAGGACGACTCGGGCTTACCACGACACTCATGTATCCGTCCGCATAAGTCCTCACGGCCGAAACAATGTCTTTGTATGTCTGCGACGACGAAGCATAGTCTCCCTCGGCCGCTGACGAGTACAGGTCCTTGAAAAAGGGCAAGCTCGTCTTGGTGACAGAGAGCGAGCCGATCTGCTCCCACTGGTGAAGCGCATCATACAGCTGCTCCGCGGCCGCCATAGTGCACAGATACCACGGATTCCCGCCCTGGTAGACATCTTCCGCGTACCGGCCGACAGCGATAGCCTTGCCTTGAGGGATGCCGGAGTTGATATTGTAGATATCGCGGAAGGAGTCCGTGACGGCCTTGTGGTTGGCAAGAGCCCGAGAAGAGCACGGCTGGAAGGTCGTGTCGTCGCATTCCGCGTCCGGGTTGAAGTTGTGAATACTTGCCAGGATCGAGTTCGCGTCTTTGCCCGATCGCCCAGATCCGAAGTTGGCAAGCACATACTCGCCTGTCCAGTACGCCTGGAGCACACAGAGGACCTGCGGCGCCTGGGCCTCGCAATCGGGACAGGAGTGGCCGAGAGCCTCTGCCAGGACTGCTCCCTCAACCAACGAGCGGTACTGGACGGCCGTGGTGAAGAACGAGGCGCCCTCCACTTCTTCCCAGAGATCTACCGTCCGTCAGCAAATACTCAAACCTCGAAACTTGGGGAAAGTACCAAAGGTAGTCGAATTCCAGTATTGGTTCACGTAGGCCAGATCGTTCTGGACAATCGGCCAGATAATCGAGTCGGCAGCGGCAGATTGCCCGTTTTCCTGCAAGCCGTTAGAACATGCCCATATTCATGCGGAAACCGACGTACAATGAGCCAGTTGGCATAGCCGATCATCGCAGTCGCTCTCAAAGCCGGCCCGTCTCGCTGAGGACGACCCCAGGCGCCCGTAAACTCCGTCATGTCGACATTGAACTTGGGCTCTCCCAGACCTTTGCCTGAAGGCTGAAGATCACCCGAGGGATTTGACACCGTCTGCAGGTGGGCCTGGGAGCTGATGAATCGCTGGACCTCCTCCTCCAGCGCGGGATTCCCGTGGGCGATGAACTCGTCAACCAGGCACTTGATTGTGAGGCCGGCATCCCGAGTCCAGGTGTAGAAGTCTGTAGCGCGTTAGAAGGCACCAAATGGCCGAGAAGAGGACGTACAGTCGGGATTTTTCTTGCTCGGACTGGCGATGACAATGCCAGAACTAGCACCCTGAGCCTTCGCCCCATCAGCGCCGATGTTGTTCAAAACACCACCCAGAGAATACGACGACTCTGCCGCCAGCCACGCGTCCAGGGAGGCCGTTGCTCTCCTCATTGGGCCCGGGCTGGCCGGGTTTGCGATCTGAGCGGCAGCCAGCCCGCCCAAGGAGGACGCGACCAGCTGCAACGTGGAGAGAAGGGCCAACTTCGGCATGGTTCTTGTCGTTTGGGGATCTCGAGGCGAGTGAGTTGGAAGACTGGGGAGAGGCCGCGATTAAATACTGCAGCAGGGTCGAGTCGCGGAGTCACAGACAGCGCCGACAATAGCCCGACCACAGCGCCGAGGTCGACAGGTCGCCAGTCCAGCCAATCGGGCGTGCAAACAGGCCTGGGGACTCTAGCTAATTAATTCGAGGCTGTCGCGCGGTTTCTTCACGCCCCGCATTTCGCATTTCGCATTTCGCATTTCGGTTGGAGGTCGCGCGGTGGATGTCCTGAAGAAATGCAGGGATTGCAGCCGTCCACGCTAGAGCTGATGCATTCATTGGCCTAAATTTTATAATTGTACGACCTGGAGAAGGCGCAGCAGCTCTGGGCGCGAGATGTACGGATATTGCCGAAATATATGTACTCTTCCAGCTCAGCTCCTACTACGTACCTGTACTGTACTGTACTCCTGTTCCCAGACTCACTTGTTGTAAAGCCCTGCAGTCCCCCAGTCCTAGTCCCAGTCCCAGTCCCAGTCCCAGTCCCCCACAAACACCGCCTATGATGTACCATTATACTTGACCGGCGACGAGGGGACAGATGCCCGCTAAATGACTGTGGAGGGTTCCGCCCACGCCTAGCACGGTCACGTTTGCCAGTGCGTTACTCTCCCTCCAGGTTCCACGTGCTGCGGCTCTGACGAATGCGCTGTCTTGGACGTGACATCGAGCGTGTGATCAGGCTCGCGACTCTCACGTCGTCAAGGTAGAGCTGCCCGTCAGTCGTTCCATTGCCATTGGGAGCAAGCAGCAGGACCATGGTTCTCTCGCGCATCGCGGGCCAATGCCCGGTTCCTGCATCAGGAAAATTGGCCAAGCGGCTAGTATAAACTACGGGTCTGGAATCAACCGCAGTCTGCGTGTGCCAATCGTACTAGATCCCGCCATTTACTCACGCCCGGGAATACGCCATTGACAGTACTACCAACCAGAGGCTCCAAAACCGGCACCACCATGACCGACGGCCGACAAGGAATTTGGCGTCAACCGCGGCCAGAGACGGATCGTCTGGGAATTCCTATGCGAGCCCGGATGACTGTCGATCCAGTCGTACGGGCAATAAAAGTAAGGAAGAAGGAGTAGCGACCCTCCATGGCAGCCTTGGAGGCCTCAACAACAGACTCCCCCGGCTAAGACTCTTGGGGAATAGCGGAGAGCGTGCTGTGATCCGGTAGAATGGGAAGAAGTCAGACATTTTGCATCTAGCGATTGCACAGCTCCTCGTCAGTGTTGCGACTGAAACCGCAAGTATGGGCGCAAACACCGGGACACCGACAGCAAAAAGGACAACAGCCCCAACGTAAAGGCTACCGTCGGGGTTCTTCAGCCAAACATCGGCCTCACTGCCTCTGGTATAGGTACCGTATCTGGATGGCGATAACCGTCAGCATTTTTGAGGAATGTCGAATTTCTCGAAATTGCCCACGGAGTTGGTAGTTCCGAGTGACCTCAGCTTGAGATGGACGGGACCGCTGAGAGTGCGCCAGGTAAGGTTTTGCGCGCGCATGAGGATTCCTGGCCATGGCGATCTCATGAACACACCATGGGAGAAGGAGCGGTATTCTTTCGAATAGTTGGTTTCATCGCTTGTGGCGGGTTTGAGGGCCCCATCCTCCTCTACTTCGTAACGTGTGTCCAAATAGAAATGGTGAGATCCGCACAGGTTCCTGGACAAGCAAAAGTTAGGACAGTAATAGCACGGAGGTATTGGATACTTACCTATCGATCGGGTCACCGATATTGGCTGCGTAGATAGTCAAGTTGAGGTTGTTCAACAGCCGTAGCTGCTGGATGTGCTCCTCTAACCGTAAAGGTTGTAGTTCTCCGGCAAAGCGAATAAAACCTAGCCATGGGTGTCGAAAAGCACATCCCCTGTAGCATTGCGGGTCACTTTGAAGTTGAACGGCCACGACACGGGGAAATCGCTGAAATCACTTTCGCGGGGGAAACATTGGACGTGGCCTTCGGACTGGGAACAACGTCCCCCGGGAGCAGATACCACGATGCGTTTTGAAGCATCAACATATGTGGGGATAATCTGAATGTTCAACCTCTCTGCCGCTTAGTATTCCACAGAGGACTAGCGAGTCGACCTCTGCCCCGTAAGCATGCATGGTTCTCCAGCCAGATGCCGTGGGACGTGCGTGCTGTGGACGTTTGAAGCCTTGTATCCGTAACCGGGGAAGACCGACTGGGGACGGACTGCCTTGGCGTCAGCGATGTTGGTAAGCATATGAACCCCAGCGTCGGAGGTACGGTACGGGAAACTGGGTCCATGGGGTCCAATGACGTAGCGGTGGGCGTGCTGGCAGGCGTGTGGCTCACACCATAGGCTGTAGATAAGAGCCGGTGGGAAAGCCGCACTGTGGCTGAATACGGCCAATGGAGAAGTCTACAGGGTACAGTCACCCAGGGATGGCGTTTCCTGTGCGATATAGGGTTCGACAAAGCCCGCCGAAAGCCCGCTGACAGCCTGCCAGCATCCAATCATTTAAAGGCAGGAGATGGGGCATGCCATGGCGGTTGGATGAGACCAGGTACGGGCGTGGTACGGAGGCCCGAGCTCCAATTGACTGACTACTCGATCGCGGAATGCATGATGGCATATCTGGAATAGAGTAGAGTAGCCTGTATGGAGTAAACCAAAACCAGAGTCATGAAGCGAGGAACAAAGCAAGCACAGAAGAGTTGTTCTGGATGCAGCCGAGAAGCCCGGGCGGGGCACGTACCTGCCGATCAGATGACCGACAGCGTGTGATTGGCGCACAGGTCCGGTATTTGGCCGATTGGCCCAGCCGGTATACTCCGATGCTGCCACTCCGTTCTCTACTCTCCATACACAGTACTCTCTGCTCCATACCTCCATCCTCGACCCTGTACTCGCTCTCTCTGGCGCCCCGGCATCTGCATGGGCCTGTTCTCTTGCATTCTCCGTGTTTTCTCGGTGAGCCATTTTTGGTTTAGCTCCCCCATATCCCGTATCCCGCTATGAACGTTGGCGGATTCGGAATCCCGTGCATGGGCAGACCAGACTCCATTGGTACGTAGTCGTGTTTCACTGCGAGAGGAGATTATTCGACGGGGTCCGGAGTATGGTTGAAAAGGTTTGATTCAGCTCGATGGCTTGCACACACACTGCGGTCAGACTCCCAGCGCTCAGGCGTTGATCCTCTCTGGATGACATCGTCGGCTTCCCGAAAGAGTATCATCACAACCCTAATGCACCTCGGCTCCTGGCGCCAGAACGGGCCAGTAGACTCGCTGTATGCTGCCAGGACTAATGTCCCTTTGCGGTTAGCGCCCCGAACTCAAGCCGATGGCGCGGGCCCTTGGCCTACCGATACACCAGCCATGGCGTGTCAGATACAGGGCCGCTCGAGGCTCGCGTAGCCAACCATTTCCTGAAATCGACAGGTGCGTGTCCATCGGCCAATGGCACCACTTCAGCAGCAACAACGCAACGCTAACCTGTAGTGCTATGCGCAACAGCCTGGTCGTCTCCTTTCCGATGCTGCCGGCGCGGGGCATGGCATGACAAGACACACTAGAGCGCTAGTGCGTCGCAGCGCCCCCGCTTAGTTGCCTCTCCCCAGATTTTTTCCTCCGCCACTCTCCAATGGCGCGGCGTCGTCCCTGTCTGGACGGTACAGCAATTATTCCCTGCTCTGTGGTTGTTGTATGAAATAAAATGACTCCAGAGGCCTCTGGATTGTGATTCCCGCCCCGTATGCCCATGCTCCGTTGCAATGGACTCGTCCTCCCAGCCCTCCGAACTGCACAACCCCCCAAAGCAAGCCTGTGATAACTGTCGCAGGCGGAAAATCAGGTGCTCGAGGGAGCTGCCGTGCGACAAGTGCCAGCGGCTCTTGCTGTCGTGCTCCTACGGCGATGTGCTCCGCCGCAAGGGTCCCAAGTTCCGCACGGCCTACCCTCTAGCATCCGTTCATCCGCTTGCATCTCGGCCATGGGATGAGTCTCATGACCAGCAGACGCATGCCGCGGACAGGGATCTGCTCAAGGACCCGACCGGCCTTCGATTGAGCTCGCCGAATTCACCCGTGTTCTGCGGTGCGGACTCCCAGCATGTATCACGCGACATCCCCGAGCCACTCTACCAGCTTCCTCCGTCCGGCTTGGTCTCTCCGCCCGAGCTGATTTCGCCCCCCGAATCTACCGGGTCGCCGCCGGAATCAGCCACCGGTCGAGTACTTCCTTTTGCACGGCGCCTGACACCCCCGGTCCTTCTGGCCCACGTCAATGTCTACCTCAAGTATCTGTTCCCGATCATGCCGGTGGTGCGGAGGGACCAGCTGCAGCTCGACAGCCATCAGCCACAGAGGCTGTCGCCCCAACGATACGCGTTCATGGCGTCTTTGTGCGCTGCCACCCATATCCAGCTCAAGCTGGACGGTGCTTCTCCGTCGTCCGACCCGTCTCCACTGCAAGCCGCTATTGACGGGCGTTCAGTAATGTCCGGAGAAGAGCTGCTGTCAGAGGCCGTGCGAGCGAGGGCCGAATGCGATGTGGTGGATGACGTGAGCATAGAGAGTCTTTTGACGTCGTTATTCCTCTTTGCCGCCTACGGGAACCTGGATAAGCAGAAGCAAGCGTGGTTCTACCTATGCCAGACCATGTCAATGACCTTTTCGTTGGGCCTCCATCGCGAATCGACCTACTCGGGGCTGAGCGTAGAAGATGCAGAGGAGAGGAGGCGAGTATTTTGGCTGCTCTTCGTTACTGAAAGGTGTGCTACTCTCCTCCAGCAAGCTGAACGAAACCATTCTCACACCGTGCAATAGAGCTACGCCCTGCAGCAAGCAAAACCAGTAATGCTACGCAGTTCGATACAGAAGCCGCAGGTCCTCTGCTCGAACGATCCTATCCTCTCCTACGGCTTCATCAACCTCATCAACGTCTTCGAAAAGCTTACGGTCAACCTGTACGACTGGGTTGCCGCAGGAGGCGCCGACTCATGCCTCGAAACACCCCCAGCCTCATCCATCCAGTCGAGCCTCAGCAAACCCGTCTCCGTCGACGGCGTCCTCGAAATCCAACAGGTCGACATCCTCATCACCCAGCAATGGCTGCAAGCATGATGTGGAAGCTCTCCATCGGCCACGCAACGCAAGCAGACCCTCGTCACAGCTCAGTTCTCCCCTTCCACCTCCCCGTCCTGGTCGGGAAATCAGTCATGGAAGTCATTGGCGCTTCCTCCCAGGGCGCCGTCGACGCCCACGGCATAGGAATGGTCCGTCTTCACCCAAAACCCTACTAAGTAGTAACCACACCCACTCACTCTCTGTCCAGGAACAAAAACTCTTCGACCTAGGCACCTCCGTCGCAGACGTAACCCGCACCCTCAACCCCAAATCCTCCCACCGCCTCGCCGAGTCCACTGTCCAGCCCAATGAATTACTCTGGGGCATCCTGCACACCCTGGACCGCATCCGCGGCTCGCAGTCCTACCTCTTCCCCACCCTATTAGAACAGTGCAAAAACGTCCTCGGCTTCGACTGCACCATCACCATGGGCAACTACCTCCCCCCCCTCTCCGTCCCGCCGGACGGCCACCACGACGGCAACGAGCCCTGGCTCAATCCCGACAACGCTTGGCCCCAGACTCACGGCTTGCCTGACGATATCGACGCCCATGCCCAGGCTTCCGCCGCTTCCGTGCCCCCGCTCCCGCCTGATTTGGCGTACCAGGACCCGATGGAGGCCATGGCTAGCTAGGCCTTGGCCGAGCTAGCGCATTGCCTTGGGTTGGGTGGCTGCGGAGTTGTATATATTGTTTTTTGTTTGATGATAGATACCATATAGACCGGTCTTTGGGAATTGCATTTGTATTATGCCTCTACTCTAAAACATCCACCGTGTCTCTCTGTCTATCCACGGTTGCGAGTATACTTCGCTTTACGCGTCGGTGAAGGTTCTGCCTGCGCTCGTGATCAGAGATTGCGTACGACCAGATGTTCCAGGGTTCTTCTGTACGGCTGTAACCTGTAAAGTCATTCATCCAGCTTCATTATCTATACTGTAGTCTATCGAAGTGTAGGTAAACTGGGTAACTGTAGAGATCCAGCAAAAGCACCCCGCAAGCCAGCAACAAGACCACCACCAACCTAACTACCAACTACCCAGCGCGCCAGATCAACTCGAGAATCTTATCGCCCTGCTCGCTATCGCGATGCACATAGTATTGCCGCACCACGCCGTCTTCCACCGTGGCCTCCCGCATGTTGTAGCTGATCTTCCCAGAGTCCTTCGGCCGCAGCGGGCCAAGCGCATGCAGGAAGGATTCCAGGACGGCGCCGTGGTCGCCGCTCCAGGTGACCTCCATGGTCGGGTCGTTCGGGTCGACGGGGTTGCTGTACTTCACGACCGAAAACCCGTTCGTCAGCATCCAGCCGTCGCTGAAAGACCATTTCCGCAGGAGACACGTTTCGCCGCACGCGTCGGAAACCGTGCTGAGCTTGGCCATGTCCGCATCGAACCACGACTTCCAGTGGTGCACCGACAGCGGCGGCTCGCGCCCCGCTTCGAAGAAGCCCGACACGTCCCCGACAATGTCCAGCTGCCGCAGGCGGTAGTCGATGGTCAGGTGCGTGCCCGTGTGCTGGTAGATGCAGTAGGAGATCCGGCGGTCGCCCGTGTAGTCCATCGTCTGGCACTCTTCCATGACCCGCGGGTCGTTCAGCTGCTCCACGAGCGGTCGCGACAGGAAGACGCCAGCGCCTCCGAAGCCCATCAGTCCGAACATGCCGATCTGCGGAATACTCTCCGAGAGTCCGCCCAGGTACACTGGGGTGCTGTCGTCGTATTCTCGGAGGGCGTCCACCAGCGCCCGCATGGACGGGAAAAACGTGTCGTCGTCCATGATGCACGACCACCGCGTCTGCTCCCGCATGTTCTCCGCCAGATGTTCGATCAGCGAGAAGTACCGCGCCTGGTACTCCGCGTTGGACTCCGTCACATGCAGGTTGATTCCGAGCGAGTCCGCCCTGGCCCTCACTTCGGCGACCTTGCCGTCCGGCTCTATCAGGGCGAAGATCCGGGTCCTCGTGTACCCGGCCCAGTGCGAGAAAGCATCGATCGAGTCGTTCAGTCGTTCCAGCGTCGTGGCAATACCGAAGTCGATGTGCGACGCATCCGCAGTCTTGGGGGGCTGCGGCACCTTGAGCGTGATCGGGAGGGGGTTCAAGCACTCGTCCTGCGACTGCTTGACCAGGTCCTGGTCAACCTTACTCAGTTGGCCGTCGTCCAGTAAGGGGATATCGAGGTGCTGCGCGTGGGGCAGGTCGGCGTCGGACTGGACGGGAACCACCTCGCGCCGTAGGTAGTGGCGGAGTTTCTTAACATCCAGACGGTCGAGCAGGTCGAAATCAACGGGGCAATGCACGTCCGTGGAGATGGTGATATTATTGGGGCCGGGGTAGGTAGGGATCTTCCTGTGCTCGAACTTGGGCCAGAGGAGCACCACGAAGCCGACCGCGATCAGAAACCCGATTCCAAAGCGCAGAGGCTTCTTCCAGGCGCTCCTCCCACCCCACGACGGCCCCCAGGAGGCGGTCCTCTCCCCGGGTTTCAGCAGCATCTAGACTCCTAAACAGTGTAGTACGACGGGGGGGAGCACGGAGGAAAAATGGGCATAGCGGACAGGCGCGGCGAGGGTATCGAGAGTTCGCAGGGTCAGGCGGGAGGAGATGGGGAGATGGCGAGGAGAAAAGGCGAGAGAGGTGAAGACAAACAAGCCGATCGCCGTACCGTGGAACTCGCAGGCACAGTAGAATCAATCAGTCACGGCGAGAGGTCTCGCAGTGGACCATGGAACTCGGCAGCAACAGGGGATCGTCACCGGTGCCGCCACCACAGAGGATAGTAGTGCGCGATAGGTGCAGCGCAGCCCAGCGTCATGGGCAGATCCAGTAAATATAGAAGCCGGCAATGTAACCGGGCAGCTTGGAGATGCAACGAGGCAGAGGCAGAGGCAGCGGCAGGAAGCAGCAAAAAGGGGAAAAAAAGGGCTGGGAGAGTTGACGCGTGGCCAACGAGATCGTTCGCGGCGATGACGAATCATCAGGTTTGGCGGCCAGTGGGTGCCAGCAGAGAAGTCCATAGGGCATAAAAGCTAAGACGGAATTAAGTGCAGTACAAGTAGGGTCAGCCCTATGCCTGCTCGGATGGTGCCTGCGTGGGCCATGTCTTGTTTTCTATTCCTCTTCCAAGCATACCTGTACGGAGTAACTGTGGGTGACGACGGAAAAGACACGGTTGTGCGTGGTGTTTGGATTGGAAATCGTGGTCTTTCCGCCCCGAGTATGACTAACCGCCCACGTGACCCCAACCTCCTGTAAAGACTGTGTTGCCAGATGTCCTGTTTTTCTTCTTCAAGCTTGATCTCTTTGTACATAGGTACTTCCCAGCATCGTATCTTCACATTAAGCATAGGTTCGATTATATTCTATTGCCTATTAGGTTGATCTAATACTCCTTTAAGGCGCGTATATCTGCTTTAAGTTGGATCGCGTGGTCGCGTATAGTTTAGGGCTAGAGGCCCAGCTATAGCGCAATATGGTCACTCGCCTTACTTTCTTATTATTAGGCGATACCCAGAGAGCTAGCGAGTAGAATAAAACATAGTGTGGACCAGATAGACCAGTGGTTGTGGAGAAATTTCAAAAATTAACCCTCGACACTATGTGGTTGTTTTTTAGGGCTTGGTATGGACAATAAACTTGATTAAGTAATACAGTTCCGCCGACCCGTGACCGCCTCACAATGGATTTTTTCTTTGCCACTACTACCAGGTCTTATCTCTTCACTGCCAACTGTTGCGCAAGAAGAGTACCGAGTGATACCTGATAGGGAAAATTTACCATTCGAGAGCACCCAGCTTCTACATCGCTTGAAGTATTTGAGTAAGACAAGCAAGAGGCTTTTGGAGATGGCTGCTCGGCAGCGCCCAGACGTGCAATGTACATACAGGTTCCGCGTACTTGACAAACCCGACATCAGCGCACTAATCTATCGTTAGACCTTGCAGAGGAAGCTGAGCTACCTCAAAACGGCGATTTGCTCGAGTGGCCTGGATCCGTTGACAATACATCCGTTCTTCGTTCCTCGGTAGACTTTACGGGGCCGCTGCATTTCGGGGAGAAAGATGCAAATCATAATCCCACTGACAATCTTGCCTCCAATGCTGCCATCTTCCCATCTGAGACCGCCGACTCTTTCACGGCAAGCTATGAAGGCTTGAGTGCTGAAGAGCATGATCACTCTGCTTGGGCGGACCATGGATTGTTACAATCTTTGCCTTCGGAACAACCAAGCCAGATTTATCAATTATATTCCGACCATTCACCCTCGCCTACTAGAACAGCGCTACATGGAAATATCAAGGACAGAGAATCAAATCCAACACGACCTTTACCGAGAAACCCAGTACAAGCTTGCAGGGGACTTCCCCGACGAAGAAGCAGGTATATGATACAGGAACTCGACCAACGAGCAGATGCTGTCTTCATTCCTCCTAATGCAGGGCCCGCAGATCCTTTAGAACGCTGGAAGGAATCTCCCCCTGAAGGCGAAGCAGCCAGTTTATCGGCCATCAGGAGCGCGCTTGAAAATCCATCCATCCATTCAAGGGGAAGTCAGGGGCACAGCACGCCTGGCCCTGGGGTGGACGACTTGTTCGAAAACCATCGTCGTCCAGCATCCCGAGCAGCTTCAACGGCAAGTGGTGAAAGTGGCGCTAGTGCATCCTCTCGGCGCTCTGGCCGATCTGCCTTGTCTAGCTTGTCCAATGGCAGTCAAACCGCCCCAGACAGGGCACCTGCCGGGGTTCGAAAGAAGCAGAACAGCGCAGGCAGCAAGAAGCGAAGTTCGGCCAATAACTCTCGCATATTTTGCTGCACATTCTGTTGCGACAAATTTAAGAGCAAATTTGACTGGATGCGTCATGAGAAGTCTCTTCATCTCATCCTGGAGAATTGGGTTTGCGCACCATTTGGAGGATCTGTCGTATTGCCATCAACCGGTCGCGCCCATTGTGCCTATTGTAATCAGCTGGATCCCACAGCTGACCACCTTGAACAGCACAACCATGGACTTTGTCAGCAACAAGTGCGTACGTTTCGGCGAAAGGATCACCTACTTCAGCATATGCGCCTCTTCCACCGTCTCGACACCATGCCACTCATCGACGATTGGAAACGTGTCGTCACGAATTTCTCTTCCCGCTGTGGATTCTGTGACGGCCGGATGCCTAACTGGGACGAGCGAGCCGATCATCTGACATTTCACTTTCGCAAAGGCTGTACCATGGCGCACTGGAAAGGCGATCACGAGTTTCCGCCAGAGATCGCAGCACAAGTCACAAACAGTGTCCCGCCATATCTGCTCGACTTCGAATCGCGAACATTCGTGCCTTTCTCCGCCACCAACAGGGATGTCAATGACCACCTTTCTCAGATGCTGTCCCGAGCCACCTTTCCGGATGCAGCGGGCGACCCTCAAATACCTCCGAGGTGTCCGGAGGTGGCGCTGCAACCGGTCCAAGAATCTCAATTGGATTCTTACACTGAAGTACTCACCCGTCACCTGAGCCATTACTCACGACAAATGATGATCAGCGGTATCATTCCTACGGATGAAATGTTTCAGATAGAGGCAAGGCGTCTTTTGTTCGACTCTGAAGACCAGTGGAACCAAACAATGGCTGACAATCTTGAGTGGTTAACTAAATTTCGAGGAGAGCAAAGCAGTAATAGTTATATTTAGGCTCCGGAGCCGGCTCCTGTACCGGTAGTTCACAATATATTTGAATAAATAGACTTCACCTTGACTCCGAGTTCACGTTCAAAAAAGCTGGTCTATTCGTGCGATTCCACAGCAATACCACTTCTCCGCCTGGCCAACTTGCCATACTTGATGAAAGCAAAGGGTATCAAAGCCAAGACGAGAGCCAAAAATCCCAGCAGCGAGCTAGCCCAGTGGATTCCTAGCTTCGTATACATGGGATTCGCCGCGAATGGCAGCGCTACTGCCGTCATGGCTCTTGTAGCACTAGCTGCTGCCTGCGCAGATGCCGAAGACTCTTTATATGCATCGGTCAGATAGTTCAACATGGCGGTGAAGACGAGCAGATAGCCGAAACCAAAGAATACGCCAGCCATCATGGGCACAGCTGGGTGAATGGATTTATAAGAGCTCCAGCCGAGCCAAAAAAGAGCGACGACGATTCTGCGTTAAATCAAAATGACTTGGGTAAGCAAGGTGGTGAACGAACGCCGGGGCTCCTATACTTACGAAGGGGCACCGACGCATGCAAGTGGAAGTCGGCGGTACTCCTCAACCGAAGCCCACGACTGGCCGGCTAGCAGAGCCTTGCTATGAAATGAGGCATATGCCAGCACAAGGCAAAGGCCAAGAAGGGCACCGAAAATCACTGTTGTCGAATGAGTCATTTGGCATTAGAGGTGGTGGGGAAGAAAAGAAACTTACTGGGGATGAAAGCCAGTCCATTGGCACTGTTGGACAGTCCATATAACCCTGCATCCATCAGCCCACGAAATCCAAGAGCGCAGAACTTGGCCTACCTTGGAAGACGAGTGGGTAAGCCTGGAAGAACAGGAACAGTGTTCCGTAGACGACTGAAAGGTACAGAGAAGTGAATGAAACGGTAGGTTCCTTTAGCAGCATAGAAAATGGCCGAATAAATATCCTCCGCGCTGAAAGCTGTGATCTTGCTCTGTTGGACTGGTCACCACCCAGTCGAGGGTCCCTGGCATTTTCTTTTTCGACAAGGACGGGTAGATATGTCTCTGGCAGCAACAGCATCAATGGAGCTCCGGCTCCAGCAATTATCAACGCAACCCAAAATACCCAGCGCCACGAGAGTAGAACTGTGAACCCCGAGATCAAAGGCCCTGCCATCGGGCCGGTGATAGCCATAAACATGAAAATTGCCATTGCTCTGCCCCGGCGATCGGGTTCATCATAGATATCGCTGTACAGCCCACCTAGAACCGCATTTGGGACCGACCCGGTCACGCCACAGAAAAACCTGAAGACCAACAAAGATTGTAAGGTAGGCGATAGTGCACATGCAAGGGTGAAGAATGCGTATGCAAGATATGTTCCGATGAGTACCGGTTGGCGACCAACACACTCGCTTAGTGGTCCAAACAGCAGTGGACCAACCACAAAGCCCACGAGGTAAAGGGAGTTCAAGAGGACCATGTGAGGGTCATTTTTGGACACTTCAAATGCTTGTGCAATGGACGATGAAGCCCCGGTGGGAAGCGAAGCGCCGAGGGAGCCATTAAAAGCGAAGATCGTACCTGCCATGACAATATGGGTTTTTCTTAACTGTGAATAATACACATTGTCAGCTTCTCGAGATACTATAAGGATACCGAGAGATTAAATAAATTACCTTGGAAAATCCCACAGCTTCCTTCACAGACGGCACACCCCTTGATGGAAACTCCGCTTCAGAAATTCCAATTTCTTGCGTGACCATCGTGGCCTTCTCTTGACAGGGCAAGACGAGGTATCGATCATAATAAGGAAGGTCTTCCTTGTTATAAGACTACGAAATCATTGCTATACTAAGACTATGGAGACATGGAGACCCAATCTACGTAAACCGGTCGATGGCACGCCCTGCATAGACCCAGAGAGCTTAAATGGTCCAATGAGAAGTATCCATTGGTTGGCATCTAGCTGGCGTGGATCGTTTCGCGCTTCACTTTATACAGAATCGTCTCTGCCTGTTCTTTCCTCTTTAACTTGGATCTTTTTATACATTCGAGGCACACATGTAGAAACTATACTACTTTTTCAACGCCTTCTCGGGCACCACTCTTGCCCATTCATGCTCCACACGCCCGTACATTATATCGCCCAGCCATCCTTTGATTTTTCCCGTGGTTTCAGCCGGTGTGCCATCGGAGCCGGTTGGAATGTTGATATGTTTTCCTCGGTGGTGAATTGTGGCGATAGGAGTAATGAACCACTGGCAAAATGATCAGTATCCAACTTCATCCATTGGCTGGAACGAGAAACCACAACTTACGGCTGTACCAGCAGCAAACGACTCCAGGAGTCGGTTTTCCGCCGCTGCTTGCTGGATTTCGCCAATTGTGAACTTGCGCTCGGTGACTTCGAGCTCATCCTTCAGTCGCTCTTTCGCCAAGTCAAGGCAACTTCGGCGGGTGACTCCATCCAAGATCAGCTGGTCGTTCAACGGAGCCGTGATAAGCTCCTTCTTTCCATCTATGCGTTTCCAGATCACAAAGAAGTTGCTCCCGCCTGCCTCGGTACAACAACCTTCGGGGCCATACAGCCAAAGAATCTGATGATAGCCTTGACGATAGGCCTTCTGGGTGGCCAGCACCGACGGGCCGTAGTTGGCGCCAACCTTGGCATAACCGAATCCACCCGTCCAGGAGCGTACCATATTGTCAGGGTTCGTCAGCAAGCGTTTTCCGCCGACCGGCGTATCCATGCGAGCCATGTAGCCGACAATAATATACAGCAGAGCTTCCGTTGGCGTTGCAACGCCAAGCTGAGAGTCTGTGCCGATCATTGTCGGGCGCACGTATAAAAAGTCTCCCGCACGGTCCTTTGGCAGCCATTTGGAGCCATCCACCGAGAGCAATGCATATATGAGCTTTTCCAGCTCGTCTGGGTCGAACTGGGGAAGGGAAATGCGCTCGGCGGACATCAGAAGGCGCCGCGAATTGCGGTCAGCTCGAAACATTCGCAGTTTTCCGTCATGACCGCGATAGGCCTTGAGTCCTTCGAAACATTCGTAGGCATAGTGGAGGCAGGATGCACTAGGAAGAAGGCTGAAAGGGCCGTAGGGCTTCAATTCCGGAGCAGACCAGCCGCTGTCGGCTTTCCAAGACGCAACAATCATGTGGTCGGTGCAGATTGTGCCATGGTTGTTGGCAAGCGTTTTTTCATCAGGTACCTCTCGTAGGGTGGTGGTGTAGGTATAGCTGAGCTGGGACGAGTCGAGCGGTTGCAAGGCGGCCATGGCGAGTGACGACATGAGACATGCTTGAAAGTAGGATCTTCGTAAGTACTTAAACGCCAATTGCTATCAAACCGATTTTCTCGAGGCAATTTAGAGGTTTCCAAACTAGTCAGGCATACAGGGCGTGCGTGCCCGGGGCAGGGCGTGGCTGCACGCCCTGCGGGTGGGACTGGTAGTTGATGCCATTTGCCCTCGTTTGCTGTCCCGCCCATCGCCACATTTATTGTGATGTCAGCCAGTGATAGTTAAATTCGGATGATGACTCAATCTGTCTTGCGAAAATTGAACTCACGCCCTTCCACTGATCACATCGCCGGAGACCCACCCGCAAGCAAGTGATGGTTCTTAAATGAGCGCGCGTCCAGCGTTCTGGGGCATATTACATCGCATCGATCAGCAACACTTTTGCGCGAAATGCGTCGATCTACCCGACAGGACGCTTCTGAGCTTACTCACGATCTGGAAGTAAGGTCCAATACGAGCGCTTATTTCTCCGAGCATCCGGTAAATGGAGTCAGTCTGGCCTTTCCTGAAGGCGGCAGAGAGGCATGGATGTGCCTACTGGGATCCTGTTTAATGATGTTCCCATCGTTTGGTTTTCAAACGGCAGGTAAGACAATGTGATATCATTTTTATATCGGCGAAAAGTTAGAAACGTTGACGACCAACTCCTATTTAGTTGGCTCTGTCCAGGACTACATCAGTGTGAACCAACTTGCCGATTATACTATTCGCGATGTTGGCTGGATTACCGCAATTCTTGTGTTCCTGACTTTGTTTCTCGGGGTCCAGGTTGGACCGCTGTTCGATCGGTATGGGTCTCGAAACTTGTTAACTTGCGGCTCTGCAGCCAGCTTTGCTTCTTATATGTTACTCGCTGAATGTACAAAGTACTGGCATTTCCTTCTATGTTTGTCCATCCTGGGAGGAATCGCTTCAGCCATCATCACAACTGTGTCGATTGCTGTTCTGAGCCACTGGTTTCATCGCCGACGCGCTCTGGCATCTGGCATCTGCATGGGCGGGTCATCGGCCGGAGGAGCTATTATACCGTTAATATTACGGACGTTGTTCTCGCGGTATGGCTGGACATGGTCTATTCGGGTGATCGCCTTCATGGCATTTGGATGCTATACGGCGGGAATTGTACTGGTGAAAGGACGACTACCCGCTGGCAATAACAGCAAAGCGACAATTGACTTCCGGGCATTCCGATCCCCTCGGCTCTGTTTCTTGACGGTGGCTGTTTTTGCCTTCGAGTTCATTATTTTTGGCTGTGCTGCACTGTTACCGACGTATGTGCGCTTCGCTGGACTCTCATCCGATGTGCAATTTTATTCCCTTACGGTCTTGAACAGTATGAGCTTGCTTGGGAGAGTCCTTCCTGGCTTTGCAGCCGACCAGGTCGGACGTTTTAACATCCTGTCATGTTTAGTCGTGATCACCCTGCTGATCATGGCAGCGGTCTGGCTCCCCTTTGGCTCCCGGGACGAAACGACGCTGTACATTGTGGTGGCCATCTTTGGATTTGGCTCTGGCGGATGGCTCTCCCTCGCGCCCGTTTGTGCCGGTCAGCTTTGCAAGACCGAAGAATATGGACGATTCTACGGCACCATATACTTCGTGGCTTCATTTGGGGTTCTATTGACAGTCCCGGTTGGCGGAGACTTGCTTCAATCAACAACGCCGCAGGTTCTCATTGGATTTTATTCGGCAGTACTTCTGGCCGGACTTATTGGTCTTTTATTGTCTCGATGGGCTCTGCTGGACTGGAATTGGAAGTGGAAGGTTAAGGTATAGATCAGGCCTTTCTACCTTAACCTCCTAGAGTACAAGTGGAACTTAGTTTAGACAAGAAGGGCTATACAAATGCAGACTGGGCCAGTTTGGGCGCAGCGTCAAAAGCAGACAGTAATAAAGGACCCTGGCCTCTTCCCCTTATCGCATATACAATATATATGATTTCAGGCTTCGTTCTTTGAAGACAGACCACCCATTGCCGTGTGATAACATTGCATAAGACTGGGATATGATATAAGATTTAAGGTAATAAAGATTTATCTATTAAAATTAAACTATTAGTATAGACGCCCATAGAGCGTAGCAGATTCAGTCGCTGAATCTGCAATAGCTCTTCATACCGTTCATACGCTCGTTCTCTCTCTCTTATTATTGGATAGCATCGATAGCAGAGTAGCTGGGTTCGGTGATAGCAGCTCTCTGCAGCTTCATATTGCCTTCTTCCTCACCTCCAATCGGCTAGCCAGAGTGTGCGACCGCCAGGCAGATCCACCCGTTCTTCATAAGGAAACATGTTAAAGTAATCGGTAAGCCTATCGGGACCTTGTTCTGACCGGCCGAGGCCACGTAACGAGACCACCCAATAAAACTCACTCGTTCGCATGTAACTGTCGGCCATCGGGGCCTGGGTTGTTCCGCCCGGCCGAGGCCACATAGCCAGCTACCACACCACCCAATACAACACACACTCCTTCCCCTGTGCTGAAAATGAAGACATAGATGAGTCAGCAACACACCGCCCCGTTCTGCCGGTCCATTCCCTCACCGCCCAGGCTCCGCACACTGTGGCCTCCATCGCTGCCAGCCTGCCTGACCTTTCCTCCACAACAACGGTCCTGGCTAGCTGGCTCTCATCATGCCCGCCCAGTCGTTGAACTCGTTGCTGCAACAGGCCACCATCGATGACCACGAAGAAGTCCTGGCCTCTGCCAATGCCGTCCTGGCAAAGTCCAAATCCGATCTCCATGCCCAACATGTCAAGGTTGTCGCTCTGTCCAAGCTCGATCGCTACGAGGACTCCCTGCGCGTTTTCGAGGAAGCCGGCGATGCGCTGAAGAAGAGAGCTGCTCTCGAGTACGGATACGCTCTGTACAAGGACGGGCGGCTCGACGAAGCCATAGATATCGTGGCCCGTTTTGGCAGCGGGAGGGGTGCTAGCCATTTGGAGGCTCAAGCTGTATGTTTCTTGCATGTCATAGCGCCACGTCCATCGCTGATTCTCGTCTGTCCACGATCAGAGCTACCGCGCTGAGAAATTCCGTCGCACCGCCGATCTCTATGAGGACTTGTCCAGGAATGGGGCTTTAGTCGCCAATGAAGGAAACGACCTGCGCATTAACTCCTGGGCTGCCGATGCACAGCTGCAATGGAAGGGCTATCCCGAAGCCGTTCGCCATACCAGGGCAACAAGAGACGACCTGGAGGCGTTCGAGACAGTGTATAACGCGGCTTGTCTCAGTGTCGCTAAAGGCGAATTCGCACAGGGGGACATACTCCTAAAGCGGGCGAAAGGTTGGTGCAACGCAGTATTGATTGCCGCGTGTGTTAATGTTGGTTTGCAGAGTTATGCCGCACTTCGGAGGATCTCACACCTGAAGACAGAGCCGCAGAATTACTTCCTATCGCCGTCCAACAGCTCTACGTTCTCATCAGTCAAGGAAAATCGGAGGAAGCTGGATCTATTCTGGATGAGATAACGGTCAAAGAGTATGTGTCGACGATAGACAGTCTGCTGGATGCTGACCAGACCAGTATTCCCGAGCTCTCCACAAGGAACATTGCCCAGAACAATGTCGCTCTCGCTCGTAACATCGCCGCCAACCCCTACCTCCTCTACAAGACGTTGCATGAAATTCCAGATACCACCGACAGTGACAAACTCTATGATTTCCAGAACAACCCCATGGTCGGGAATTCGTTTTTTTCGAGCCTTCTTGTCCAGAAGTACGATGGTATAATCCGCTCGACATCTAAGGCGCTTTCCCGCAGCGGCTATCCCTCGACTGAGCCAATGACGAACCTGCTTTCGGTCTACAACACCGCGGCTCATGCGCAGGACCAAACCGGGACAAAGAGCTTGAAACATATCTTGCCTCTACTCGAGAGACGGCCGAAAGATCTTGGGTTACTGCTTACTGTCGTTCAACTTTACGTGAATGCGGGCAACACGACTTCCGCAATCGCCATGCTGGAAAGGTCACTTCAGACCCTTGAGGAATCTATTTCCGAGCAGGACAAGGACGTCCGATTCAACCCAGGACTGCTCGGGGTTCTGGTCTCTCTGTACAAGCTTGAAGGCCGCAAAGTCCAGATCAGAACCGAGCTGTCCAAGGCCGCGTCCTACTGGCGAGAACGGAGTGAACCACCGGTCTCGCTGCTCCGGGCGGCAGGCGCCTCATTGCTGCATTCTTCCGACCGTTCCGATCTCGCCCTATCAGGGGATCTTTTCAAAGCCCTGTACCAAAATGATGCGAACGATCGCTTCGCAGGAGCAGGATACGTGGCGTCGCAAGCAACGATTGATTACGCGAAGGTTGAGTCTCAAGTCGGCAGTCTACCGCCGGTGCAAGATTTGATCTCAGACGTCGACATTGCGTCGCTTGAGAACTCTGGCATTTCGCCGACGCCCTCCACGGCTGCGGCGGCCGCCGCCGCAATTGCTGGCGTGAGGAAGAGGCCGTCTGGAGGCAAGGAAGGCCGCGCCACGAAGCGTATCAGAAAGTCGCGTCTCCCCAAGGACTACGACCCGAACAAAACGCCAGACCCTGAGCGTTGGCTGCCGCTTCGTGACCGCTCGACCTATCGGCCCAAGGGGCGGAAAGGCAAGCAGCGAGCGGCCGAAAGGACGCAGGGAGGCGTGGTTAGCGAGAAGCAGGAGGAGACCACAGCGGCAGCCGCCCCGAAGGCTCCAGGTGGAGGGGGCGCGAGCTCGAAGAAAAAGAAGAAGGGGAAGCGGTAGACTTGCTGTATTTTAGCTTCTTTTCAAACAACCGAATATTAGATTACGCTAGGCAGTGTATACTTAGCATACTTGGACTGGTAGTAGTACGTGGTGCCTTGTATAGAGTCATATCAGCTCTATCAACCGAGTGGAGTGCGGATCATGCCACACTGCCGATCATACTGCTCGAACATCATGCGAAACAACTTCAACTCCTTGGTCGCATCACACGCGGTCGTCTTGGCCGGCTCCCCGTCAACCACAAACGAGTACAGCGCGCGGAACTCCTGCTGGTACGCATCGTCGCAGCAGCTGCGGCTCTCCGTCGTCTTCAACTGGCCAGTCTGGTCCATCTCCTCCACCACAACCCGCACCGGGTGTCCCCTGCCATACGGCGAATCGAAATGAATGCTGACCGTCTTCTGCGCGCCGTACACGGCCAGATGCACATCGCACCGCGGCACAGCATCCAGCCCGGCCTCGTACATCAGCTTGAACGGCCGGTCCTCGCCGTCCGCGCCCTCGTTCTTGTACCGGAAGATGGCCGAGTAGAACGGCTCGTTGACGGATACGCACGACACGCCGTCTGGGTACCCCAGCGTCTCCCGCATCACGGCGAAATCGTGGCAGCCCATCGACGCGAGGAACTGGCACAGCGCCGTGCGCTCCTTGCCGATATCCTGGTGGTCGTTGAACACTTCCTGCAGGAGCACCCGGCATAGCTGCTGCGACGTGCTACCCTCGTCGTCGACGGCGGCTGTCCCGTTCGTCTTACACGGTCGGAGATGCTGGCGGCCGGGGCCTGAGATGTTGCGACATCGCGCATAGTAGATCCGATCCAGCGCCGCGACCTCGCGCTTGAACACCTCGACGAAACACGGCGCGTACCGCCTCGCGTAGCCGACAAACACCCGCGCGCCGTTCGCGGCCTGTTTCTCCGCGTCCAGGATCCGCCGCGCGCTCTGCAGGCTCAGCGTGATGGGCGCGTCCACCAGGACGTGTTTCCCGGCCTCCAGCGCCCCGATTATGGACCGTTCGCGCAGCTCGATTGGGAGGGCGTTGACGACCAGGTCGATCGCGGGATCGCGCAGGATGTCGTCGGCGGAGGTGGTGGCTTTGGGGATGTCGTGGGCTTTGCTGTAGGCTTGGGCTGTTTCGTCGTGCGCGTCGTATATCGCGGTCACTTGGTACTGGGCGCTGAGGCCCGAATGCAGAGTCGGGAGGTAGATGTTCTCGACGGCCTCTCCTGTTCCCAGGATGCCCACGCGCAGGACTTTGCCTGTCATGTTTGCGGAGGTCGGGAGTCGCGAGAGGAGAGAAGCTGGTCGCCAGTTGCGGAAGGTCTGCGTCATGCACTGGTTTCCGGGGAAGGAACTCACTTCCAGGCGTGGGAGGCGGCTGGAACTGCCAGGTTCAACCTTGGATGGGCTGGAATGCCTGTGGCTGGCCAAACTTTATAGAATGACAGGTAGAACTACCCTGTATCTATATATATATATACGTGACAGGGCTCATCTGAACTGGATGTCAGTTCCATCCGCCGCTTGACAAGTCTAGTGGTGCTTGCAGGCTACCTGTATCTAACTATCATATTCATGAAGAGGACTAATAGGCCAACTAAGAATAGATCTAACAAGAATAGAATAAGTAGCTTAGGGCTGCTCGTGTTGTATGCGCTGACTCAGCCCCCTCTGTTTACTCCGTCGCCGTCGTCTTCGTTTCTTCTCTCAACTTCATCTCACCATGGGTGTAAGCATCCTGATTGCTGCCGATAACTACCAGTACTGACATGCCTCAGTTTGCCTCCAAAATCGCCGCTGCCCAGTCAATGGCCAACAACCTTCCAGGTGGTTTGGGCGCTCCTCTATCGCTGCTGCCTGGTGGTGCCGTGAGTGATCTGTCCTTCTCTTGCTGTATACTGATCTTGATTCACTGACTGACTGACCGTTCTATCTGCAGACTCAGGCCCAATCCCAGTATCAGCCTTATCCAGGATCTGCTCCGCCATCTGCGCCATCTGCACCATCTGCACCCGGCTCAGTAAGCATCTCCAGCTCGTATCTCTGCTATCGAATGAAAACACCCCTTGAGCCACGTCTCTCCACATATCCTGCTTGTTCTCTTCTCGTCTTTCTTCATACTCCCTTCTCCTTGCCTGTGGCCTCCTTCCTGTGACCTGGATTCGGCTCTCTCTGCTCTGGACAACCCCGCAGTCATGCCTCGACCATATAGCCAACCTGGATATCCAACCCAGCATCCTCCCCCGCCGACCCAGTCGCCGTATCCTCCCTCGCCTGCCCCCGGCCAGCAGTACCAGGCGTATAACTCGCCGCCTGTGCCTCCTAGACCGGGTCCTTCGCCATCTCCCGGCACTCCCCAGGCTTACTCCGGCCCCCCGGGTGCTTCCCAGGCCCCTCCGCCGCCCCACGGACATCCCCAGGCTCCATACAGTCCGTCGCCTTTTCCGCCCCAGGGTTATCAGCAAGCTCCTTACGGATCTCAGTACGGCCAGCCTCAGCAGAATTATGGAAGACCTGCCCCGCCGCCGCCGCAAGCCCAGCCCTATGGACAGCCCGGACCGTACCCCCCGCAGCAAGCTTATGTATATATATGCCCCCGATATTCCGCGTTGTTGCGTTCTCGTCTTCACCACCGCGTGTCATTCTTGCCAATGTGCAATGCTGACTGAGATCTGTCCAGGGTCAGCCGTATCCCCAGAATCCTCCCTACCCTGGTGGCCCTCCGCGTCCCCCGCAGCCGCCGGGCCCTCCGGGTGGCCAGTACGGCCCTCCCGGGGGTGCCCCTCCGCCTCATGGGGGTGCCCCTCCGCCTCATGGGGCTCCTGCCACTCAGCAGCAGGTAGCGGCTTACAGGCAACTCCTGATCAACACCATCCAGGACAAGCAGCTTCAGGCCTTTTATCCGCCCGACAGATTGGACAGCATAGTGCAGGGACTGGCCACCGATGCCACGGCCAGAATCAATAAATTGGTCTATGAGTGGAATGTTCCGACCGAGGTTGCAACCGACGTCATGAGGCTCGCTTTGTTCGATGTCATTCTCTTTGTGGATGACAGCGGTTCCATTGAGTTTGAAGAGAGAGGCGTCCGCAAGGATCAACTCAAACAGGTTCTCGGCATCGTTGCGACCGGCGCATCGACGTTCGATCAGGATGGCATCTCTGTACGGTTCATGAACAACATGGAAGGGGGCGATGGGATCCGCAATGCTGGAGATGTCGAGCAGCTGGTTGCACGGGTCCGGTTCCAAGGATTGACGCCCCTGGGTACCAACCTGATGAACAAGGTTCTGGAGCCAATGGTGGCAGGTCCGGCCAGAGCGAACCGCCTGGACAAGCCGGTTCTAGTGATCACCATTACGGACGGCCAGCCGGCAGGCGAACCGCTGGATGCTGTTGCCAATTCGATCCGCTATGCGAGCGAGACTATGGCCCGCACCCGGTATGGACGAGGAGCGGTGTCGTTCCAGTTCTCGCAAGTCGGAAACGATCAAAAGGCACGGGATTTCCTTGGTAAACTGGACGAAGATCCGCACATTGGTGGGCTGGTAGACTGCACGTCCAGTAAGTGCCCTAGATGCGTGGAGATTGGGGTGGTGTAATAACTGGATCTAGATTTCGAGGTGGAGCAAGACGAAATGTCACGGTCTAACCCGCCGGTGTACCTGACGCGAGAACTTTGGGTAAGCATGTCGCTGTTGCTCTAACAGACATCAACTGACGACGTTGCAGTGTGCGAAACTGATGCTCGGCTCGATCGACTCCTCGTACGATACCAAGGACGAGAAAGCGACGGGCGCTGGTCCTACTGGAGGTCCTCCGGGACCGCCAGGCCAATATGGCGGGTATAACCCGGGACCGGGATATAGCCAGCTGGATATAGCCAGCCGGATACTACAACCAGCCGCCGGCACCTAGCTACAGCGCGCCGGGACCGTATGGTTCGGCACCTCCCAGCCAACCGCCGTATACGCCCGGACGGCCAGCGCCGCAGCCTGGACCGCCGCAGCCGGGTTATGGACAGCCATACGGCGGGTATGGAGGGCCTCCGTCTCAGCCGCCGCACGGAGGACCTGGTCACTACCCCCCTCCGCCAGGACCTCCCCGGTACTAGGGGGGGCAGTGGATGGGCATGCCTTTGAATTGCACGTTTAACAGCTGATATTTGTTTTTTCCTGGTGAATTTTAAATGCATTTAACGAAAGACAGAAAGGAGGCAACGTGTATTTATTTTAATGCATTAAATCGCTGTTATTGAGTTGCCACTCATGGACGTAGTATGTACACAGGGCTTAGGGTGATAGGGCTGGGGGGCCAGACCAGCCAAGAGCCGCGCGTCGGTCGGCCCTACGCTGTACGCAGCAGTGGCAGTGGCAGTGCCAGGGCCAGCAACGTACGCAAGCAGACTGACTGTATGCACAGTAGGATACTTCCGCTGTCAGTCACTCTCTCTGCAGGGCCTCTTCCGCTTCCGGCCTCCACCTGCCCCTTCTACTTTCTTACCTACTTCTACTTCGTCTGCCCTTCCCTCTATTCTATTTCTACTCCAATCGTTCTGCTTTTCTCCTGCCTCGTGTTTGCCTATTGTCAGTCGTTGCCTCCTTCTTTCCCATCTGTCTTTCTTTGTTCCACCACCATCGTTTGCTGGACTGCCATTCGCTAGCCTGGACACCCCTGCGCTTCGTTTGCCTCTTTCCCTGTCATTCATTCACTCGCAGTCGTTGGTCGGTTTGCGATAGACGGACCCTCTCTAGCGGGAATCCGAGAATGAACTTGCTTGGCTATTTGCTTTCCCGGCGTTGATCACTTAGTCTGAGCGAAGAGGATTCTGGGGCAGCGATGTCGAGACGCAATGCTTCTTCTCCAGACTACCACACCCCGCAATCTGCCAACACACAGCCATCGCATGTCCCCGGAGGTCGCCCCATTCGTACAGTTCCCGCGCATCATGGCCCCGCGCCGCTACCGTCGAGGACTCTGGCGGACTCGGTGAGGCGCGCTCGCTTTTCTGCGAGTCCCGGCTTTGGCCGCTCGAGATTCCGCAATCGCGCGTATTCCCTTCGACGGACCATCTTCAACAGGAATATTCAGTCCCAGACGGAAGATAGTCCTTTGAGTCCAAATGCCATTGAGCTGGTGCAGCCGAGGAACCACCAACCGGTGGACGGGCCGCCTGCCCTAGACGACGGTGATCGTGTTAGCGATGAGAAAGACGAGAATACCGCGGTGGTCACCGCGCAAAGCTCGAGCGCCAGCTCGTCCGCGTCTTGCTCTGGCCCGTCTGGGGGTTTCAAAGGCAGCAGGCGTCTATCTATAACCGCCTCCCAGGAAAAGTGGTTGAAGAAAAAGGCCGCCAAGGCCATTGTTGTCGACCGCTTCAACAACGCGCGCGAGGCAACGCGCAAATTCATCCTCCGCATCAAAGACATCCCTCCCAGCGAGGACGGACGCCATATCGACCTCGACCCGGCCCGGTCAGAAACCCTGATCGATGAACGGACCGGGAAGCCCTACATCGCGAACACCATCCAGTCCTGCCGCTACAGCCTCTGGAGTTTCTTCCCGCGCCAGCTGTTTGCGCAGTTCACCAAGCTGGCCAACTTCTATTTCCTTGTTGTCGCCATTTTGCAGATGATCCCTGGCCTCAGTACAACCGGTACCTATACCACCATCGTTCCTCTGATGATCTTCGTTGGTATTTCAATGGGCAAGGAGGGTTTTGATGACTGGCGTCGCTATCGTTTGGATAGAGAAGAGAATAATCGCGTCGCCGATGTTCTACGCCCTGGTAATAATGCGTCGAGCGACTCCGTTTCCATGTCGAACCACCTGCAGGACTGGGTTTCGGTGAAATGGGAGAACATCAAGGTGGGAGATGTCATTAAAGTCGAGCGCGACCAGCCGGTTCCCGCCGATGTGGCTCTGCTGCATGCCAATGGCCCTAACGGCGTCGCTTACATTGAAACCATGGCCTTGGATGGAGAAACCAACCTCAAGAACAAGCAGCCATGTCAGCCTGTTGCAAAGGCGTGCTCGACTGTGGCGGACGTTTGTAGCAATCCCGTACACTTCACCGTGGAGGATCCGAACATTGACCTTTATAAATTCGACGGCAACGTAACTGTTGGCCAGGAGAACATGGTACCATTGACCAACAATGAGATCGTCTACCGCGGGAGTGTCCTGCGCAATACCGGACAGGCGATCGGTATGGTCATATACACCGGCGAAGAATGCAAGATCCGGATGAACGCCAACAAGAACCCTCGCATCAAGTCGCCTTCCCTCCAGGCCAAGGTCAACCGAGTGGTCATGTTCATCGTGTTTCTTGTCGTGTCGATGGCGGTTGCCTGTACAATCGCCTACAAGTACTGGTCGGCCGAGGTCGAGAGCAAGTCGTGGTACCTCGAGTCGGCCAACGTGTCGTACGGGCCCGTTTTCACCTCGTTCCTGATCATGTTCAATACCATGATCCCCATCTCGCTCTACGTCAGTATGGAGATCGTCAAAGTCGCCCAGATGTTCCTCCTGAACGACATCGACATGTATGACCCGGAGTCAGACACTCCCATCGAGGCGCGGACGTCGACTATCAACGAAGAACTCGGCCAAGTGAGCTATATCTTCTCGGACAAAACGGGAACTCTGACAAACAACTCGATGCGTTTCCGCAACATGAGCGTCTCCGGCACAGCTTGGTTCCACGACTTCGACCTCCGCGAAGAGGAAGCTAGAGAGGGCGATCGGACGAAACCGATCCACAAGAAGCGAAGCGTCAAGGGAAAGAAAGCGGGCGCGCGCAAGTCGACCGCTTCTGGCTCGCGGATGGCTTTGACTACAAGTATGGACGTAGGCGGATCGGCTGCGGGAATGGAGAGGTCAGGCGATAAAGGGAAGTCCAAATCCCCGTCCGGCTACCGCACCACGGATATGATCGAGTATATCCAGCGCAAGCCGCACACTCTTTTCGCGCGGAAAGCTAAGCTGCTTGTACTGTCGATCGCCCTGTGCCATACCTGCATTCCGGAGAGTGACGAGTCCGGGCACATCTCTTTCCAGGCAGCGTCGCCGGACGAGCTCGCCCTGGTCATGGCCGCGCAGGAACTCGGGTATATCGTGGCGGACAGGGAGCCGAACACCCTGACGATCAGACAGTTTCCGAGCGGCTCGGATGAGCCGTATAACGAGGTTTACGAGATCCTGGATGTTATCGACTTCTCTAGTGCGCGGAAGAGGATGTCGGTTGTTGTCCGCATGCCCGACCAGCGCATCTGCGTCTTCTGCAAAGGTGCCGATTCGACTATCATGCAGCTGCTCCGGCACGCTTCCCTCGCGCAGCAGAAGTCGATCGAGGTCGAGAGACGCGCGAGTAAACGTAAGACGGCCGAGGCGATGGAAGTCATGAGACGCAACAGTGAGTATCATGGGAAGCATAGCGGGGTGAGATCCAGCGTCAGCCGGCCAAGCATGTCGCAAAGACGCTCGAGCGTGTCCGGTAGCCACAGACCCTCCCTGAGGGACAGTATCGATGTTTGGCTCCGGGATCGGGAGACGGACTGCGGGATAACCAATCGAGAGGCCGACAGCGAGCATTACAGTCCGAGGCCTTCTGCCCAGCTGGCTGGAAGGAATTCGGGCGTTCCGTCGGGTTCGGGAGGTTCCCTTCCCGACGACGGAGACGAGCTCGTCGAGGAGAGTCTGGTGGCTAATGAGATGGCTGTCTTCGAGCGGTGCTTCCAGCATCTGAATGACTTCGCCACCCAGGGCCTGCGGACGCTGCTGTATGGCCACCGATTCCTTGATGAATCGACCTACGGAAACTGGAAGCAGGCGTATAACGAAGCGTGCACGAGCATCCAGGACCGGCAGGAGAAAATCGAACAGGTCGGCGAGCAGCTCGAGGAGCAGCTCGAGCTGACCGGGGCCACGGCCATCGAGGACAAGCTGCAGAAGGGTGTCCCGGAGGCTATCGACAAGCTGAGGCGGGCCAATATCAAAATGTGGATGTTGACTGGCGACAAGCGGGAGACGGCTATTAACGTCGGACATTCGTGCCGCCTGGTCAGGGACTACTCCACGGTCGTCGTCCTCGACCGGGAAACCGGCGACGTTGAGCAGTCGGTTGTGAAGCTCACGGCGGACATCGCCGAGGGTGAAGTGGCCCACTCTGTCGTCGTGGTTGATGGACAGACCCTGTCGATGATCGAGTCGGATGAGACGCTGAGGGTTCGATTCTTTAGCCTTGCCGTTCTCGTTGATTCTGTGATCTGCTGCCGTGCGAGTCCGAAGCAGAAGGCATTCCTGGTCAAGTCTATTCGGACGCAGGTGAAGGATTCGGTCACGCTGGCTATCGGTGACGGAGCCAACGACATCGCGATGATACAGGAGGCGCATGTTGGGATCGGGGTCGCTGGCAAGGAGGGGCTGCAGGCGGCCAGGATCTCGGACTATTCGATTGCGCAGTTTAGGTTTCTGTTGAAATTGCTTCTGGTCCACGGGCGATGGAATTACATGCGGGCGTGCAAGTACACGCTGGGGACGTTCTGGAAGGAAATGCTGTTCTACCTGACGCAGGCTCTATACCAGCGCTGGAACGGATATACAGGGACCAGCTTGTACGAGCCGTGGAGCTTGAGTATGTTCAACACGCTGTTCACGTCGCTGGCGGTCATCTTCCTGGGCATCTTCACCAAAGACCTCTCGGCGTCTACGCTGCTGGCCGTTCCGGAGCTGTACACCAAGGGCCAGCGGCACGACGGGTTCAACATTCGGTTGTACCTGGGGTGGTCGTTCATGGCGACGTGCGAAGCGATGATCATCTATTTCACCATGTTCGGGCTCTTCGGCAAGGCAATCACCAACACGGACAACGGGGTCTTCCCGATGGGGCTCCTCACTTTCTCGGCCTGCGTGACGGTGATCAACGCCAAGCTGCAGGCGCTCGAGGTGCACAACAAGACGTATCTCTCGCTGGGCGTGATCATTATTTCAGTCGGCGGGTGGTTCATGTGGAACATGATCCTGTCGGCGCGGTACCAGCGCAGCGCGGGCGAGGGGATCTACCACGTGCCGCAGAACTTCATCCACCAGACCGGCTACAATCTCGTGTTCTGGATCGTTCTGCTTCTGTCCGTTATCGCCGTCGTCCTGTTCGAATCGACCACCAGCATCCTCCGCGCGCTCTTCTTCCCCACAGACGTCGACACGTTCCAGGAGCTGGAGAAGGACCTGGACGTCCGCAAGCGGTTCGAGGAGGCCGCAGCGTCGGAGCTGCAGCAGGGGTGGGATCGCGGAGAGAAGTTCAGCTGTGAGCTTGCGCGGGAGGACGACGACCAGCAGCGCCAGCAGCAGGTCGAGGAGCTACTTTCCCGTCCTCGGGCCATGTTCAAGTGTTCGGGCGCGGAGATGACGGAGGCTGAGCTGGGCGGTCCGGACGAAGGCGGCACAGCAACCGAGCGGCCGAGACGGTCGGTCGAGATGCAGGAGCTGTTCAGCCGGGGGTTTGGGGCTATCCGGAGTGGTCAGTTGAAGTAGTAGTGTCTTGTTTTGTCATGGCGTCATGTTTGGATGGAGTACAGCGAGCGGTTTTGTTATACCCCGGGTTTGGACAAGGTATTCATAGACAACTTGAAGGTATTCATATGGGCTTCATACAGTATATCACCACGTGAATCGGCATTTGCAGTGGATCTTCGGAGCCTCCCGCTAGCAGGCTGAGTCATTCGCCGCGGAGATAGCAGACGTGGGGCCATTGTTGGGTCGCCGAGCAGCAGCCAATCAGGGCGTGGATGTGCACAGATCATGTTTCCTGTTTTATCTTCGGAAGGTGGCAACGGATACAGGTCGGTAGACTGCTCAGGCTACAGGGCGCACAGGAGGGCTTCGTTAATTAGATTGTTGTGTTATTGCTGGGCTGCGTGCCGCGCTTTCGAGCTGATTGTAGACTCCGAGACCTCTTGTTGTTCTGCTGTCCCACTCCAGATTCAGGTACCGGTTCAGGTAACAATGGGGCAGCCAATCACAGACCCAAAGTACCTGGCGGGTGGGCCTGATCTCCACTGTTCGGGTCAGGGTCAGTCGGATCAGGGTCAGGCAGGGTCAGAGTCAGTTAAGGGTCAAAACGGTTCATTCCAGTCAGAGAGAGGCCAGAGGGCAGTCGAGTACACTACCCTGTAGGTACAGGGACTCGCCTCCTGTGCACCCAGCTCCACTGGTTGGCAGCGTTCGGATACCCCCGGCCAGCTTGTTTGGTGGTTGGTTTGCACTGCGGCTGCATGCATGCAGCCCAGGGCCACCAGACCAGTCCAGACCAGTTGGCTGCAGGTTGTGAGACAGCCAGACAGACGGCCAGGGATTGAGTCACTCGGCCTCGAGTCTGGGAAATGGAGGACGATATACCAGACCAGGCGTGCATTAGTTGGTGTAGTGGCTCTGAGCGTTGGTCGGGTTTGCCTCTGTGGATATGGATGGATGCATGGATGTAACGTGCTTGGATTGATACGGTTACTTGGTCTTGGGACTGATGTCTGCCTGTTAGTCTGCCTATTAGTCTGCCTATTAGTCTTCCTGGTAGAGTATCCGTAGAATACGTCGTAGAGAATGAATCAGAGAGTACTCTGTAGATGTTTACTGTCAGTTACAGTAGTGTATACCAAACAAGTTCTACAGACAGCCGCCCCACGCACCGCCACAGTCTCCTGATCCTCCACTCGTTTGCCCTCAGCCTCTCTCTCTCTCTCTCTTCTTCCTCTCTTCTTTTCTCTTCCTCTCCATCTCTGCCTTCCCTTCTTCCATTCTTTTCTTCCTCTTCTTCCCATCTCATTCAACTCCCCCAGGTCGCTCGTTTCACTCTTTCACGACGACCCTTCCCGCTCTTTCGTCTCTTCGCTTCCTCTGACCCGCTTCGCCCGGTCCCCTTATTTATCCTCCACGGATCACTCTCGTTATACATCCCTCCCTGTCTCCCCCTCGGTCGTCGCCTCTCGAATCCCCGTTACGGCTGCGACCCGTTTTCTTCTCCCCAAGCTGCCTTGGTCAGCTTTGCTCACTTTTTGACGCCTTTGACGCCTCTGCGACGCGCCCCCTCCTCCATCACCCCCCTCCATCCAATCGGGCTTGTGGCTGACTCGACTCGTCTGGTCTGGTCTGGTCTCCCACTGAAGCGCTTACACTCGTTTGCTTTGACTCGTCTCTCGCGCTTGACGCTGTTGAGAATTTCCTTGTTCCTCTGTTGTCGCCGGTTCGTCATCGTTGGCCCAATTGGCCGTATTTTCGAAATCATCGCCCCTCGAAAACGTCTATACTCTTCCTTCTCCCTCTTTGCAACAACCATGCCCTCCACCGACTCTCCTGACCCGTCCAGCTCTTCTGCTCCGGCCACCTTCACCGCCATGAAGCCCTCCTCACCGTCTTCTGCCACCTCTACCCCCTCCCCATCCAGCTCGAGCGTGAACACCGCTCCGATGTCGTCCCGCAAGCCGCCGCGGAAGAGCACCTTGACCCAGCAACAGAAAAACAACAAACGCCAACGCGCGACCCAGGACCAGCTGGTCACCCTCGAGGTGGAATTCAACAAAAACCCAACCCCCACGGCAGCCACGCGCGAGAGAATCGCGCAGGAGATCAATATGACCGAGAGGTCTGTTCAGATCTGGTTTCAGAACAGGTGGGTGCTTCGTCCGTTGCTTGGTTCCAGCCCGTGCTGACTCGACCAGACGCGCCAAGATCAAGATGCTCGCGAAGAAGAGCATCGAAACAGGCGAAGGCTGTGATTCCATCCCCGAGTCCATGCGCCAGTACCTGGCCATGCAGTTCGATCCAACAAAGCCTGACGCGAGGGATCCCTTTGGCCGCTCCGGGGGGTATGGCCCGAGCGGCGTATACCCCAATGAGTCCAGCGCCTCGGGGAAAGTCGGTGAGTAATGACTGTTTATGTCTCTGTTTATATGCTGACGACTCAGTGATTCATCATTTTACGTGCCGCTCCTTGACGGTCGGTAGTTGGCGGCGCATCGGGCAGAATGCCATGGATCTGGTGGTTTTCTACTCGCCAGAGAAGGCGTGCATGACTTACTACATCAACAACGATTCCGCCGGGTATAAGATCGAGTATCCGTTTTCGTACATCAAGAACATCACTCTGGAGTCGGGCGACCAACAGCAGCCTAACGGCGCTCCCCCGTCTTCCGGTGGCCTCATTGTGGAGCTGAACCACCCGCCGCTGTTCTACATGGATTCGTCCAATTCCGGTGGCTTTTACCAATGCAGTGACTTTACGGAGGATCAGCAGGCCAGTCATATTATGGTCCATCATCTCGGCGGCCATCCCAAAGTCCTCAGCGTCCAATTGGCCAAGCTCGTGTCGCTGGAATCGTTCCAGAACCGCATGGCATACAACAACTTTCCGGTTCCCGGCCCGATGTCCCCGCATTTTATCCAGCGTCCTGCCTCCCAGCCCAACCACTTTGCTCACCCGTTCATGGGCGTGTACCAGGACAACAACCACCTGAACGTGAACATGCATGCCCCTCGCGGGCACAAGCGCCAGAGGAGCCGCTCCGTTCCGGTGGCGGTTGACTTTAATGCTATGCAGACACCGCTGAATGCGTACAGCATGCCGCAGCCACAGCCACAGCCACAGCCACAGCCGCAGCCGCAGCCGGCGCCACAATTCAACAATGCGGACTCGGGGATTTACGCGCCGGTTCCCCAGTCGGTGCATCCTCTGGCCGCGAACTTGCGAATTGACACGTCCGCTGGCTATGGGATGGATTATCGGGGACCGCCCATGTCTGCGGCCACGACGGCCTCACCGTCCGACTTTGCCAGTCCGTCGCTTTTCGCGAACGGCCCCGGCGAGGCGACACCGGTTGCTGCGAACGTTGGGGGCCAGTTCAACCTGCCGTATGTGTCGTCAGCGGTTGAATCGTCAAATACCACGGCACAGGCGGGCCCGCCATACCACAACGTCGGACCGGCAGATCCGTTGATCGCGGACCATTCGCCGCCGCTGCAGAGCATGCATCCGTCGCAGGACATCTACGGCATCGGGAGCGAGCAACAGTCAACGTTCCAGGATGACGGAATGGGCTGGGGCGAGATGTTTCCCAAACAGAACGCAAACTTTGTTCCAAACCCGATAGGATTCGAGGGTAACAACTTGGAAGTGCCTATGCAAGGCTTGTCGACGAACAGTTCTCCGGGGCTGCAGGGCGAGTACCAGAGTATGCCGCATCCGGCGAATGGTGACCAGCGCAGTTTGGCCTCTGGATCATGACGCTGGTGCGACTGCGTTTCCGCATGTGGTCTTTCGGCAATGTCGCCGTCTTGATACCGTCGTGGTATCTGCATGTCAAGTTTCGAGCTTGATTCAAATGAGCCCCGCCACAAGCTGGCGGGATCAGAATGTTTGATTCTCCATTGGATGTTTGATTTTTGTATTAATACCCTTCTCTTATGGCTGGTCCCAAGTTTTGATTGATTGCCCTGGCATTTTCATTTGTTCGGTCGGGGTTTACGTGGTTATGCCAAAGACCAAGAGGCGATTGCTTGATTTCTGGGTCGGGGTAGGAAGTTGCATATCATGTTGGTCTACATTTGGTCTACCGAGATGGTCAGCGGGCATTGATTGCTTTGTCGGAGTTGGAGCTCTGCATAGGAACTGCTGAGTACATAGCAGAATCAATTTCTGTAAACATGGACAGGCGTTCATGGGTATCGATAAGTATACAATAGACTGAAGTCTCACGCGTCGAATCCCCTGGGCGGCGGCGGCTTCAACCCGCAATTGGCCCTCAGAAACCTTTCGGCCCACGCCTCCATAGTCTCGAGGATATTCCTAGCAGGCCTCTCGCCGTCCTTGGCCACACCGTCCGTACACCAAACACTCCATGACCCCATCAACCCAGCCATAACCCCGTCCGTCCCCAACCGATCCCCGACAACAGCAACCTCGTCGGCGCTGCTCACAACGCCCCGCTCCCGGAACCACCGCACTACCTCACCCCCACAGAACGGCTTCTTCTCGCACCCCGCCGGCAGCCTGAATACCGGAATCCCCAGCTCCGAAAGCCGCCCTTCCAGCGCCGCCACCTCCTCCGCGTACACAGGGTGGCTCCCCGCGCGGTTCGACACGATCAGGATGCTGTTCGGGGCCCGGAAGGCGCTGTTCCGTAGGCGTTGCAGCTTCGCGTAGATCTCGGGTGTTATCACCGTCGTCTTCGGAGGGGATAGTGTGTTGTCTTTGTCTATTGCTAGGGCGCGGATTGTGGGCGCCCCGGTTCCTGTCCCTTTCATCGTGGATGATGGTGGTGGTGGTGGTGCTGCATACTGCAAGTGATGCCCCAGATTCCGCTCCGGGAGGTCGGTGAAAGTCGGGATTGTCAGGTGCGGCAGGAATTGGGACGGGCTGGTCGCGAGGGTGTGCACGGCTTGTGTGAAGCCGCGGAGGTTGGTGTTGGGCGAGTTCATGGGTGGGTTTCCAAGTGTTTGGGATGTAGAGTTGTTGTAGTGTTGTAGACTTGGTAGGCTCACCGCCTTCTCTTCCGCCTTTGCAATCTCGTCTCTCCTCCGGCCTCTGGTTATCTACACTGTCTTCCTTCTTTCTGGTTGTGGCCTGTGTATAGACATCATGGGCAAGTTAACCAGCACCATCGGAATCCCCATCAAGCTTCTCAATGAAGCCCAGGTACCTCTCTCTCTCTCTCTCTCTCCGACATCTCCAGTCCTAGCTAACAAGCACAGGGCCATGTCGTCACGCTAGAAATCACCTCGGGAGTCGTATATCGCGGAAAATTGCTGGAGGGTACGTCGACGCCTTCGCCTGTCCCGCTTGCACACCTGCTAATCCCGCAGCCGAGGATAACATGAACGTCCAACTCAAAGACATCACCGTGACCGCCCGCGACGGCCGCGTCTCGCATCTCGACCAGGTCTACATCCGCGGAAGCCACGTGCGCTTCTTTATTGTCCCGGATATGCTGAGGTATGTTTCCTGGCTGGCTGGAGGAGAGAGAGAGGAGAGGCTGACTGATGCAGAAACGCACCCATGTTCCGCTCGAGAGGCCAGCGCGGTCGCGGTGTTGGGTTGGCGCGTGGGAAGGCGACGGTGCAGAGGGCGAGGGGCCAGAGAAGGGGTTAGCTGGATGTTTTATGATATCGTCGTAATAAATACCCGTCTGGTTTGTGATAATTATGGTGTAGATGAATAATCGTTAGATCTGTATACTCCGGAGTAGATATCGGACATCACCTTGGCTCCCAACCCCTACCTACCACACTCACCACACCACTACATACCCAACAATGCCTCCAATCCCAAACCCCCGCCGCCTCCTCATCCTCTCGCCCTCCTCGCACTCCCCAG